>JAUZND010075724.1:0-16568 GCA_034780555.1 Coelogynopora nodosa
GCGACTATCTCGTCAGAGACTGTGGACAAATTTAAAAACTCGCTACTTTTGTAACACACCTTGCACCTTTGTAATTTCAACATAATATTTCTTTCTTCAGTATATATTATAGTGTGTTTGTCATACGACAATGCCAGAAATACAACAATACTGTATAAATAAATAAATAATAAAATAAACCGCAACGGTTTGACAACTTTTTTAAATGATTAAAACATACATCATTTTTTGTAATTTTGATTATCTATATTAATTTATGAAGTTAAACAAGAAAACGTGATAATCAATAATCAATATCAATAATTAATTGAAAAATACAACTTTATATACTACTAATCTACACTGCTTCGAGGATTTGTGTTCTAACCACAGATTTCAAAGGTAACCACACATCTCTAAAAGTCTGTGGTTCTAACTAATAGTCGATGTAGAGATTAAATTATTGACTTTAAAGTGATATAAATCTAAATAAAGTGTACAATATTCTATTCGTTACCAATTGACATTTAAAAATCGTATATTCTTCGCTTAAATATAAGCTGTATAAATGGACATTTTTCATTTCGACACTATATTTTGACGCTATAGCGAATCCAATTTTAAAAGAAAATTTCACTTTTATATATTTTTTAAGTTAAAATAAATTAATTAAACTAATAATAATTAGTAAAAAACCGCTAACTTTTTCATAGAGGCCTTGGCTGCCTAATTTTTGAAGTCAACTTTCAAAGTCTTGCTTCGACTTTTAATTTAAATCGAAAGCAAATGTCACAAATCTTTCACATATTACAATATACAATTTACATCCCTTTCCAACTTTTTTCTCTTTGAATTATTTATTTATTAAAAAATTATATATTTAGTTATGTTTTTTAAAGCTTACATTAGTGATAACTGAGGGATCGGTTGAAATTGATTCTGTTGAAGTACTTATGCTGGAGGATGTTGGAGATTCTGTTGAAGTACTTATGCTGGAGGATGTTGGAGGTTCTGTTGAAGTACTTCTGCTGGATGATGTTGGAGATTCTGTTGAAATGAGTTCACTGGATGATGTTGGAGATTCCTAAATAAATTTAATTAAACAAAATTGAAAAAAAGTTAATGTAATTGTTAATTTGGAAAAAATATGAAGTTCTTGCTAAATGTAGAGCAATATATAGATCTTACAATAATTTTTTTTTTGATTACAAAAAAATAATTACACTACAATAAAATTAAAATTCTTACTATTGCTCAATAAAAATAAGTTTAAACAAAATACTCTATTTATAGAATCTGTTTATTATTTACAACATCTGTCAATAATTGTATTAATTTTTTAGAGGAAGTGATTGACTATGTAGTCTGGTAAATAAGTTCTAAAGTACACAAAATGTATCTTTATATTTTCACATAGTCATACTTGTCTACATTATTTTTTTAATAGTTCAGTATATAGTATATCTAAATATCAAGAAAACTTATAAACATAAGTTCAATTTTAATATTTTCAGATAAATAATTTACCTTCTACGGAATGTAGCATAAATAAAAAATAAGAATTTTCAAATCATTATAAAAATATTTATATGTTCAAAAGTCAATTACTAAAACACATTTATACAAAATACCATAGACAATTTAAACAAAATACCATAGACAATGTATACAAAATACCATAGAAAATGTAATTAAATGACAATATAGAACTTCTCTAATTTATGTAATAATATAATATTGTTTAAATAGCTTTTGGGATAAACTATTCTTTCCTTATTTCTTGACATGGGGATCATGAGTTACGTTTAACATACTACATTATAGACTACAACTTGAACCATTATTAATCCAAATGGGATTTTATAATACATAATTAACCTCTATGGGTATCGCTATTTATAATTTGCAGTTGCATATGAGGAGTATTTTCAAAAGATGTTATTAAAAATTGAGTACGTATTTGTAATAATAAAATTTTACATTTAAAATTCACCTCACATATCAACTTCTTTATGAGACATTTTTCTGAATGAATTACAAAATCTTTGAGACGATCTTAGTGTTAACATTTCTAGTTTTATGGTTTTAATTAATACAACCGCTACTTCCGTATTTGATGAAAACTTATAATTTAGCACAATTCTACCGTTATACTTACTGTTGATACATTTTTGGAATTCATAAATTTGTTTCAATTACTTAGTTGGAACCTTCAGGATGTTGTGATTGTTCTTGTGGGGTTCTTTGAGAGAACGTATTTTATTTTATTTAAATATCAGAGAATACCGCAACATTTTAGAGTAATATAAATAATTCAATTCGTTTTTCTGGTCTACAGTGTCATCATTTTTTGGCCATCCTACACTGTATTATAAAATATTTATTCATTAATTATAGCTTAATTATAAATTTTGATTTGACATATTGTTACTAATCATTAAACTTATTTTGATTTATAAAGTAATCGACCAGTGTTTTACGTATTATAGACCACTCCTCCCCACTCCATTAACTCAGAATCTGCACATATTTAAGAAATCCTTTAACAACTCACATTTTCAATCAGTTCCGGCTGTCTACGGTATATCATGATATCAGAGTTGTCATAATGTTGTAACGTAAATTCTCTCAGTGTGTAGCATGATTTAGAGTTTTCTGTGTTTTCTACTTTAATCATAAATCCGAAACACTTTGGGTCTGGCAAGCAATATTGGGCGCAGTAAATTGGCGAAGAAATTCTCTCGTACAGCTTATATATGACGGTATCATTGATAATAGTTTTTGATGAAACTTTCTTGAAAAAATCCTGATTATATAGTATTTGATGATTAATACAATTTCGAAATAAAAAACAGAAGGTAAACAGTTTTAGGTATTCCATTGTGGAAATAAAATACCTTTTTATTTCAAACTTTTATACTCATTTTCCTACAAAAGTGTTATGTGGAAATACTGTGGAAACCAATAAAAATGTTTTTTTCTTTCAGGAGATTGTGGCCAATCATATTAGAGTATGGAAATTAATTCACTAATAAGAAAAACTTTGTTTGCAAATACATCTTTGATATTGTTTTTGTAAAAAATATTATAATAAATTAATGAAAATATTCATACTAGGCCTACAGATCAAAAATTAATTAAAAAATTAACACATTAACACATTAAATGAAAAAAATTATAAAAATACATATCCTCAACTGATTGGAAAAACCAAAATCAGTTTGGCACAGTTAAATATTTTTATATAATAGCATTTTGTCGTGTTAATGCACTATTTTTCCGTTATCTATTATTAAAATATAAAAATGTATAGTTAGCCTACATAAAAAGTATTATTAATAAACCTATATTAGAAGATAGTTTAAAAATTAAAATATTTGTTTGGGTAATGTTCTTTTACATTTTTTAAATAATATAATTATTAAAGTACCTATGCTTAGATGATATAAATAATATTAAATATCTAAATATTCTTTAATAAGTATAGTAAAATATTTTATTTAGCCAAGTTTTACATAACTTTTGTTTAAGTATTTCATTGAGGAATATATTACTTTGGTTTTTGAATGTTATATTATTTTAAGGATTTTAGAAGAGTTAATTGACATGTAGTAACAAATAAGTAATAATATTGAAAACCATTTAAATGAATCAACTATTATAGCAAGTCATTGAAAATAAAGCAGAGTACAAAAAGCCTAAGAATGTATTTTTATGCAAACCACCGTAAAAATATAGAATTATACAGTTTTTCTTAACTCACCGTCAAAATATTTATACATAGTGTTTACAGATAGTGCTTTCAATATATCCTTCCATAAAATAACTTTTGTTTTACCTAATCATAAACATTTCATAAATAAATACCATCAAAGCATTTTATTTGATTTATAGATTTTTGTTTTAAAAATTGTTTATGTAATTCTGAAATTCCGTACTCAAGTAATTCACCTAAAACTATGATTAAAAAACCAAATAAACAAATATATATATAACAAAAAGTAGTAGCCTACTTTTCGTGTTATCTTGACACGACCAGGTTTGTATATTCTTGCAATGTTTTTCTATATTATAAAGTTTTAAAAGTTATCGATAAGTATAATGTGTACTTTTAAATAAGTCACAGAATTTGTGAAATATCAATTAAGTTTTTGAATACTTTACACAAACCGGTTTTCTATTTTACGTAATTCATTTTATATACCTTAAACAGTATTTTAAAAAATGAATTAGATTTAGATATAATGTTTTCAACTATTTTTATATACTTCACAAAACTTCACTGTGTAAATATCCTTAGATTATACTTTAATAACTGAATATCTCCGAAAGCATATATAAACTACATTAAGAATTAATAAATCCCTGAGGTTGTACATATAATAATTAATTTTATAATTCACGGGTTTTTCTTACTTTGTTTTACTATTAACTTGCGTATGTTATGTAAAATTTATTAATGTAACATAATTCTGTGTCATGACGTACGATTATTTCATTAATAATAATAACCATATTTTGCAGAACATTTTCATTACATTTCTTTCAATTTAATATAATAATTTTATCAATTGCATGTGTATTATTCAGGGGGGCATAAGTTACCAGTCTGCTTACAAATGCTAAATTAAACGAAAAAATAATATTTCAAAAGAAAAGTGTATTATAATCAAAGTTATCTTGAAATGACTGTCTACACAACTATTTAATTATTATCAATTTCTAAACAACTATAAAATTGTTATCAATTTCAAAACAACTATGAAATTATGATAAATGTTTAAACTCCGGACCACCAGCATCTACATATTGTTAAAATCTATCATAAAACTTTTTTTAAATAAACGGCTTCTATTTTTTATGTTATGATATGTTGCTAAATATATTGTACTATTCACAAAAACATAATCCGTGTATTTTGTCTTTTACTTTAGCTTTATATTAACTAAATAAAATATCTAACACCTGATATAAACAGCTCACTTTTAAACAAATATTAATTTTATTGTTGCATTTATTCTACGGGATTAAAATATAATAAGAAATAAGTTTAATTTTTTACATTACTATGTATTTAATCAATTACCTTATTTAAATAATTTTTTTAATGTATACAACAATAAAATAGGTCATTATAAATAATATTATATTGTTGTTAAATGACTGAGGTACGTGATGAGTTCATCCCTTTTTTTATTATTCTATGAACTGGCCGGTTAGTTTCTTCGGCATGTCTCATATGTTTTTGCGTTTCATCCGAACGAAACCTTTTGTCAACAGTTTTGACTATTTACGATGGCGTTATGTTTCTTATATTAATGTTTTACCTATTTCAAGAAATAAATGTTTGTATAATGGTAATCATTTATTAGATGCACCATCTTCAACAAGTCTTTATCAAATCTCACTTTTTGAAAAAAGCAACGATTGCATTTCTAAGGGTAATAGTATGTTAATTTTTAGTTTAACTGTGAATAATAAATTGCAATAACAATTAACCATACAAATTTTGTTTCTTACATTTTTAATAATTTTATAAATAATTAAAAGCATGTTAAAACTTAAATATGTTACTACTGATTTGACCTATTAAACAGGTCAATAACCTGGCTGTATAGTGTATAGATTCAGAATCTGTAACTGAATTGATGGTTATGGTTGTATATATAGTTAAATATATAAGCAATATATTTATAAAACATCAGTCCCAAGGGTATCAGTATTTATATTATCAATAAAATTCACTGGAACAAATGTATAGTTGTTTGGTGCTTATTAACTTTCAATATCCTGGACCTACTAAATTATAAATACTCTAAATGCATTATAGCTTTAATATAGTATATATTTTTCCAGAAATAATATTTACATATAATTTAATATTGTAATACAGGAATAAAATAATATAATACTTTTAAAAAGAAATAATACCTCAATGAAAAAATTACTTACAGACAAAAAATATGGGCATCAAACAAAAACTAACTTGAACAATAGCTATTGCTAAATATACCCACGTTTATACAGTACAAATAAATACATAATCCTACCCAACGGCAACATACAACTGAAAACAATTATAATTGTTATGCCATAAATATTTTGCTATCTTTATCAATAGTTTTTATTTTAGTTAGTTTTGGTTTAATACTGTTATATTTGTGTCAGGGAGTTTATAATTTAATGAGTCTGGTGTACCAAATAAGTGCCAGTTATTCTATGCACAATGTACATGAGTGTTCAAAGTGTTTTTCTTATAGATAAAACATTCACCTTGCCAGGTTTTATTTACCATATTAGCCAGCTATTTATACAATGAATCCTCTAGATACCATAGGACCTATAATACCTATTTTTATATTTAGGAGCTAACTGTTGATAAATATCTATACTCATAAGTTCAGTAACATAATTATACACTCCTAAATACAGTATAAATAAAATATGCTTATATTTTATGAACTAACAACAAACATTTCATACTTTTTTATATTAATAAATGAACAGTAAATTTAATGAATGTAACATAAACAATACTTCATCAAAAAATATTATATACTTAAATTTATTCAGAGTTCAAAATTTAATTCTCTAGTCAAATGTACTAGTACAAACTTATAATAGTAAGAGATAAATAGTGTATATATTGTTTTTTAAATTAGCATATATCATTTAATTTTTGTGTTTTAATTAATAGTGGTAATTTCAATATTTTGTTTCTATTGACTATCATGCATGCAAAGTGGTTTTAATTTTATGTAAATTATGTAAGTTGTTTTGTATATATCTATAAATTATTTGATTTCTTATACAAATAAAATAATTTTCTAAGCATTATAAAACATTATAAACATAACAATTGTATGAACTTGACATGTCTGTACTGTTTTTACTGATTATCCAACTTTGAATTTTAGAAAAAAGTGTATTCAGTAAAAATTCACTCAATAAGAAATCAATTATGTCCTGCCAAAGCATTTAAAATCATAATTCTTCATTTGACAGCAATATATATATATATAAAACTGAAACAAATGTAACATTTTTCACAAGTTTTACCATTTTTAATATGTGCATGTATTTAAACAAAATTGTATTAATTCTAATAAAAAGTGTAATTTGAACATTATGGTACATTTCAGTTTCAATTAATATAAATTACTATATTTTACAAAAAAGGCATATCTGATTATGATATATGATTATAAAACATCATAAACAAATTTTGGCTTTTGCCCTACTTTTGCCACTACTGAATATTATTAATAAATGTTATTATCAACTATATTATATACATCTAGTTTTCTTTTAAAAAAATATTTTGAAATCTACTGCACTATTTAAGCAAACATAATCATCCATTTTACTTCCTTAGTTCATCACTGATTATAATTAATTCAGATCCTATTTCTATTAGCATGAAGTGTTCATTGTGGTTATAGCAGGAATGCAAACAGCACTCCCCATTTGCAAGTATAATTGTTTCCTAGAATGTGACTTACTCAGTTGGTAAGCTGATTATTGGCCAAAATGTAGAAAAAACAATAGTCTAAACATATTATACTTGTATTTAACACAGTCATTTCCAAAGACATTAAATGATTTCAAGTTTTGAGTAAAGGGGCGGCGACTACAGACTGGCCTATTTGACCAACTGAGTTTCCATGCATATGGTGGCTTTAGCAGCAACATACTGACTTGCTTGAAGTATTTGGAAAGTTGAAAACCTGATGACTGGTGCAATTGGCTTTATTGTGAAGCTATATCATTATTTGAAATTACATTATGTAGTATACAGTATATCAGTACACTATAATCCAGTTATAACAAGATTGAAGGGACTTTAAAAATGTGCTTGTTATAACCAATGCTTGTTATATCTCATGTACCCCAAAATGGATACAATATTAAGTACTACGTATACAATGTACTTAACATACATAGCAATAAAAATGACCAATATGTTGTTCCATAATTATTATTATCCAAAATTATAAAAATACATATACCATACATATAGTATATACACATATGTATATAGAAAATGTCACCATTTTTTTATTATGTTAGGTACATTACAGGGTTCATACAAAGTCTGGAATTTTTATTAGGTGTTTTCCAGACTGGAAAAGTATGGAAATACAAGTTTTTTTATTAAACGTCTAGAAAAGGGGGACTTTTTGAAAAATGTGGATGTATGACTTTTTAGCAATTAATGTACACCATTTTTTGTCAGTTTTATTTGAAGTTTTAATTAATTTTGACAGTTATTTACTTTAAAATATTTAACTCTATAATTGTAAATAATAATCAGGAATATGCTTGCAGCGTGGATTTTGACTTTATTTGGTTTGGCAACCATAAGGTTATCAATAAATGTAACTTTGAACTGAATATTTTTTATTGTGTGTAATCCTTTTCCTTCCAAACTGTTGTGACCTAATCCTCGTGTTTATATCCTAATTTTTGCCAGGACCTGCCAAATGGCTTGTTATAACCGGATTATGCTGTACTTGATATTATTTCATTATAATAACCTATATAATTTTTAATTATTCTATTTTCTATCTCAGAAATAGGCCATTATCTGTATTAGTATAAAAACTCAATGAAAATATGATGCAGGAATTAATGGAATCATATATATATAGGTTTTTCCTCGACTTGTGGCAGGTTAAAAATAATCTGTATCGAAATCGCAAATATAAAATTTTAGCTTGGTTCAAATTTATAGGGACAGATAAAGAGATATTCTATAGTTCAAAATTTCAATTCTTTGTGAGAACAGTTCATTGCCGGGCAATTCCAGCTTAACTGACGGACGCAAAAACTATATTATAACTATTATAGCATATGGTATCTACTTCACACCATAATAAAACTGAAACGTTTGGAATTTAGCCATACATAACTGTATTTGAATAAAGGGTCGTAACTGACGGACAAAAATAAATAACATATTTTTTTGTTATTTTTTAATTCATAAAAATTTGTGAAAATACAAACGACTCTATAATTAAATTTGTATGAGCAACTTCAAACATTATAAGGTTTCATGGTACAAATGATGAATGAGTGTATTGCAATGATAACAAAATTATAGTCAAATAATAAACGTAACTGACGGACAGGTAACAGTTTAATACAATAAATAAAGTCGTTTGTTTCACCATTCCATGTACATAAGTTGCATGAAATATGTGATTGTTTATGGTAGTGTACATAACAGCTAAATTGTAATGTTATTTTTGGAATTTTTCTTCATTGTCAGAAATATTCCGCACAGTATATGTTCTTCGTCCTTCTACATTGATTGGGCCCCGAAATAAAGCATCCTCGTGTACGTCTTCTTTATCATCAATCTGCAAAACAAGAAAATATTGAGAGACATAAATCTAGAATTAAAACCTACAGCTTTTAGTGATAAACTTTAAATAAAGTGCCTGCCAGTTACATATGAATTGAAACCTATTGTACAGCCGAAAATGATTTTAATTAAAACTTTAAATAAAGTTTCTGTCAGTTACATATATTTTTAAAAAATAAGATTTTCGGATTTCGAACTTACTATTGGCCAATAGAAGTAGAGTTGTCCCTTGTTTGTTGACTTTCTGAGAAACTTCATTGTCCAGTATCCCCCTTTTTGCTCATCCTCACATAGAATGCACCCAATGAAGTATTGATCAACGTAGTCGACTGCATAAAATTGACTTATTTTTCTATAGGAAATGACCGTTGTAGAGAAACGTAGTGGGAGATTTCGGGCATGTATCCGATATATATTATTTTGGAGTTTGTGCCAATGCAAGTTTCTTTTTGACTAGTCTCATGAATAACAAATGTAATCTTGCATTCGTCGCTTAGGCACTGGATAGCTACGTTATCTGCATAAGTGCCATTTTCCCCATTTTTGTCACATATTCTTCAAACGTTCCACATTCTATGAAATTGGATAATTCGGTCTTCTCCTCAACCGTCTTTCTCGACAAATTGGCAACCACTTTTGCCCTTAGTTCAGCTGGGGTTTCAATCAGGTCTGCTGCAACTGCCGAGAAAAGACAGCTCCCATCCATAGGTGTTTCACCATTTACATGCAAATGATTTTCAACTAGACTACTGCGCAGCTTTTCAATTGAAGATTTGACGACTCTTTGATGTACCTCTTCAAGTTGTCTGCATAATTGTCTCAGGGTTTGGTTCAGGAATACAAGCTCTTGGTATATCCACCTTTTCAAACTGACTGACAGGAAAACAAACAATTTCATCCTTGGCATTCCTTTTGAAAGAAATGATTTGCTCTTGTTGATGGAATTGCTGCTGGGACATTCAATGTCCAATGCTCAGGGGACTTTGTTGATTTCTACTTCGTCCACACACAGCACTCTGACATTTGGGCAAACACTGGCAGCTTCAACTGAAAATTCCTCTGCAGTATTGATTACAATTCTATTTTGTAATGTTTTTCTCCAAACAGCTCTTTTGACAGTTCCCCCTATCTCATCGACTGGTCAGTTCCCATGGGCCGTGCCAAAGAAACTCCAATCCAGTGATTTGATTTCCTTGTGTAATACCTCCGGATTCTTTATCATGGACAAAACATATGAACGTGGTCAAGTTCAATTCCAGAATCGGCAGCATTTTGTGAGATAGCCTGATTGAATGCAACAACAGAGTATTTATCATGTGTTAGTGAATTACTTACAACTGCATATTATGCGATAGTGCTTGTTTGAGTTGTAAATACTGCTGTAAATATAGTGACGCCATTTAAAAGCCAGTACGCTGACATAATCTCTTGTTGCTGCTTGATGTTGTAGTTTTCCGCAAAGTCTTCTTGAAGAACAATATCGGTTTTGTCCACATTCTTTTTCAAAAAGTTGATTTGTGCCAATTGATTTTTTGAAATGTATGCATGCTTCCTCATAAACAAGCTTTGATAAATAAAGACCTCTTTCACTTGTTCAGCAGAATCACTTTGTTCAGTTTTAGTGTTCTTAATGGAATCTCATTGGTAGTAGGAAATTTGACAATTACCAGGGATTTCACTGAATAGTGTTGATATTTTTTCAGATATGTCACAACATTTTGAGCAGAGCCCAAGATGGCATTCCTGTGTGCTCTCTTTGCAGACAAGTAAATCTAGAACATCTTTCATTTCGGAGAAGGCATTTTGCTGCTTTTTTATGCCTTAGATCAAGAAATCATAATTCTTGTGATATATACAGCGACAAACTAAATGATCTTTGCTGTTCACAAGCAGAACATCGAATAGGCGAAGTTTAGCAAAAGTACTCTTTCTTATTTTGATATTAGGATATTCAGCAATAAATACCTCATATGCTTCCATTACTGTCATAATGAGTACCCTTTTCTTTAACCTTAACTGTCTCCTCGTTGACAACCATATTTGTAACAAAATCTTTCTTGCCTGGTAGTTGGAATGATAGTATATCACATAAAAAGAAATCTCTAACTACTTGGAGGTCAGAATCTGACAAATGACTTTTTTGCATGGCTATTGTCAACTAATAAACCAATACTTTTTTGCCAACTGCAATTTTTTTTTCTTGGACTATCTGGAAGAGTTCTTTCAATTTTAATAGTTGCTTTTCCAAGAGATTGAGGTGAAAAGAAAGATTTGGACAGCAATTTCTTTTTTCTTCTTTGTCTTCTAACTTTTCTCTGATATTTATTTTGCAATTTTAACAAATCCTTCTTGCTTTTATCAAACTTTTCTCTACACTTTCTTTGCTGTAGTTTGTTTTTCTCTTTGTTCAACTTGCTTTTCTCTTCAGATATCTTCTCTCTTTACTTCTTCATCCTTTCTGCAGCTGGTTTGGCCATATTTGAAATCTGAAATTTAAATAAAACTTTAATTAAAATTAAGTTGCTATACTGGCGCACACCTACACCCACACAGGAAAATACATGAAAACATAGGAAAACAATTGTAACTACCCAAGTAACACAAGTAGTCGTAAGAAATATTAATTTATTAACCTAATAATTTATTATAATATGATTATACTTAAAATGAATAACATAAAAAATAGTCCATTAAAATTAGTGTAAAAGTAATGTATAAACTAACTATATATATATATTTTTTTAACTAGGTAGGTATCATATTTTCTATGTATTTTTTAAAGATTTGAGGCTGATTAGTGTGATTTTGGACCTTAAAATGATTGTACATTGCCATTTGAAAATATGTAAAATAAACAAAATATGTCCGTCAGTTACATGATATCGTGTCCGTCAGTTACGCTATCTCTATATGTTAAACATAGAGAATCTATCTAAATTGCATGTTTTCTTGTTGAACAGCAACAATTAAGTATATTATGAATTTGGCGAATAAATATAGTAGCACTGCATGTTTTGTCAAATTTAAAAATAAGATCAAAACGTCACTGACGGACACAAACTTCAGTGGTAAAATGAAATATGTGTGTTATGCATTAAGGATAACTACTGGTTAACTGGAAAACACGATAAAAATATTTATTAAATATATATTATAAGCATTAGTTATTGATAATTTTAAATAGCAGTAAAAATTTACCAAAATTGGTATTTGTTAATAATATTTTCAAATAGGAAAAAGTGAAACCGAAAGTTAAATTTTAAAAAAATGTATTTGATTTAATGTGTTTATTATTCATACCAATAAGAAAAAAACACTACGGTATTTTTTTCTCCGATTTTTCTTGAGAAATTTTGGAATTGCCCCAATAAAAAATGTAAGAAGATAAAATTAACAATATAATATTAAATAAAATTAAAAAAACTCCATTCAAGTAAAATTACCAAAACAGATATAAAATATAAATTAAAGATAATAATGATATATTAACTGAACTGCCAAAAATAAAAAAACTTTCTCAAAAATAGGTACCAAACCAGAATTAACACTAAACAAATATCAAATGACATATTAAAGAAAGATATGCCCCCCAAAATTAAATAAAACAATCTTACCAACTAAAATGACTCCAGAGATATTATTGAATATAATTAAACGTTCTTAAAATAAGACTACCTCAGGTGATGACATGATTTCACAATCAATATTAAAGAAAATTAATAACAACATCTTTAACAAATATAACTAACAAATATAATTATTATCCATAAGTTTTAAAGAAAACACAAGTTACTCCTATTTTTAAATGTGGATTACAAACTTGCAATTATTTTAATTCTGATGGACTTACATTAAAATCTAAAAGAACTGTTTACATGTTATTATTAAAGGAAATAAAACATTCCAACTTCAAATTAAATCAGGTAACATAGAAAGATATAGACAATCTTAAACTAAATATTTAGGCATAACAATTCAAAAAATATAAATTAGGATGTTCACAAAAAAATTAATTAACAATTATATCCCTTCATTTCAATATATTAGCAAACAATGCAAGTACATAGAAAAAAATTATAATCAATATTAAATGTCTCTTATTCTTTCCAAATTAAGTTATGCAATAGAAGTATATGCAAGGAAAAATATAACATGGCTACAACAGCTGCAAAAATCTTCAAACAGAATCCTAAAAATTATATTAAAATATATTTTCTATTGTTACTTCTTGTTTTTAATATTACTTTGTGAATAGTAATTGTATTTTGTTAATTCATTTCTTTATTCATTCATTCATTTCTTCATTAATGAATTCATTTTGTTAAAACTTTCAGAAAAGTTTAAGAAAAATAAACTTTTAATTTATTTTAAATTTACTGTGTGACAATATTTTTGTTGTGATGTTACAATATAATATTAACATGAAAATAACATGGATTTCAGTTCATTAAGAAAATGTATTTATTTATAAAAATTGTGGAATATAAGAACTATAAGTAAAACATTATTATTATTAGATATAAAATAGCTATAACAAAATAAATTGAACACAGTATGAAGACAAGTAATAACAAAATATGGAGTTATTAGTAATAGTAATGTAAACTAAAGGCAAAAATAATTACTGTATATTATTGTCAAGCATAATCTGAACAATGTCATTTCTTTTCTGTTTGAGCATTCATGTTATTGGCTCCGACATGTTCATCATCAAGAAGCACTTCTTCATTTGCATTAATTTCATTGTACATTTCTAAGTCAAAATCAGGATCAGCAAAATGCTTCGCAATATTACGTAAAATAAATAATAATAAAAATAGTTAAAAAAATAGTAAAAAATAGTAAAACTAACCCTAAGCGAATTCCATAATGAAGAAATGGAAAATGTTTTTTTAATTGTCCAGATGCGTTTTCTACTATTAGGCCCTACTCTTTATTTTTTATGAAGGCGCTTATATGCTTAATCGATTTCATTAATAATTTGGTCATTTTTTGAATGAAGTCAAAAGGTTTTTTGATAGAGGATAACCGGAATCACCTAAAATTATACCATTACATATTTCAGAAATTGCAGAATTTCGCCATATTCTGGCATCGTGCACTGATCCAGGCCACTGGGCATCTACGCTTGTAAAAAAATCCTTTTTTTGCCACACGTTGCTTGTACATTAAAATTGGGAAATTGCTTGCGACATATGTATTTATCTCCAAATGTTCCACTTGGTATATTTATACGAATTAATGTACAATCAATTGCTAAAAATACGGTTGGGAACAATCCACCTGCGGCATTCCAATCTCGTATGGCACTACTGATATCATTCTGTGTGGAAGAAAATTGTATCCAATCATCTACTTTTGAACATATATAGTTTTAATTGTAGATGTCAAACATTTTGATACCATTGATTGTTTCACGCCAATATCGTGTGCAACTCCGGTTTGAAAACCAGGATCACCTAAATATATTAGTGTAATTCACAATCTTTGTTTAGCTGTCAATTTGCACCTCCTCTTGTTTCATAAGCATTGGGAAATTTGCTAAATTTCATATGAATAAACCTCATGCTACTCTCGCAAAGTAAAAGCTACCGGTTTGAAGCAAAAGCTATTAATAGCACTAATTTAATCTAAATTTTATCCCGGTAAAAACGTACAATGTAGTGCGCGACTCGTGGGCGGTAATCGGGCGCGACTCGGGCTCAACGCAGTTCCTCTAATTCACCTAATATTATAAATAATTATTCATAATATATTTAACAAAAAAAAGTTAAATCGACTGACCGCTGAAGTGACTCCCGCGAACCACGCATTACGTTTTTACCGGGATTGGCTATCTGCAAAGCCAAGCAATTTTCTTTTAAGCATTAAGTATTTGTGTTGAATTTAGTGTGCAGTTTGGTACACTGGTAGTGGTCTGTTGTTGCTGCATTCTTTGATTTTATTTATTTTATTGTGGCATGATTATAAAATACAATATAGCCTATAAACAAGTTGGAAATATTTCAAATAATTCAGTTATGTTAACTTTTTATTATGAAGTTATAATTGAAATTGTTTTAATTAAATTAAATTTTAGTCAATATCGATATATTGTCGGTTTGACCTTTCTTGCATTTCACTATAATGTATGGTTTCATTAACTTTAATTCTAATGATATATCTACATTGATTGTTTTTCTAAAATGATATTCGCTTTAACTAAATCAGTGTCATTCTTAAAAAGAATATATACTTCAATATACACTTTTGAAAATCACCTATATATTTCGTATAAATTTTAGTAAATGTTTCATTTTATTACTTTATAATCACTCCTGGGAAATACAATAATTATCTATTATTTTAGTAAAATTAACAAATTCTAACTGTTTATAGTAATATACAATTATTATTGTGGAAAAATTCGCAAAACGTTGTAAAAAATATCATTAATACTGGTCATTATTACGATTGTGCTATCCCAGATGACATTAAATTAGAAGAAATGTAATATATTCTCATCACATTATCGTTTATATAAAAACTTGGTACAAACACAAGGTCGTAGAAAAACAACATAAAATTATGTTTTTTATAATCACAAAACTTGATGTTAATAAATTAAATTAAACACGAAACATTTTTTTATTATTATTTCTATGTACACACTTATAAATAGGAAAAATGTTCACAAAATACGTATTTTTACAAAAATAATTGTTGCATCTACATTTCTTTTGTTTAAAATTGCACATCGGATTTTTTCTACAATCTAAAATTTTAACAGAACTGCGGTTAATATTATATATTGTAATCAACAACGTACTATATTAAAACGTTTATATAGTTAATTATGTGTCCTATTCAGCTTATATTTATCTGAGTTAATGCTCAGACAAATATATAAACGATTAACAATTAATATACGTTCAAACAATAAATTCCAGGAAAATTATAAATAGATGGTTTTACTCCAGTTAGATATTATGAGTCACATATAGCTGACGTACTGAACAATCGAATTTTTCTTTCACAAAGTATACAATTATAAACATGTACTAATGAAGGAAAAAATAATTAAAAAAGATTTTTTAATCTTAAAAATGTTTTTTTAATATAGGGTGGTCCGTAATTAAGTTCGTTTTTGAAAATCCATATAAAAATTTTTTTTTGGAGATCCATTAAAGTATATTTACATGAGATTTATACATGTTGGCATGTACAGGTACAAACAGTTACA
>JAUZND010075735.1:3404-16567 GCA_034780555.1 Coelogynopora nodosa
GTATTCAATTATTTACCTCTGTATTCAATTATTTACCTCTGTATTCAATTATTTACCTCTGTATTCAATTATTTACCGCTGTATTCAATTATTTACCTCTGTATTCAATTATTTACCGCTGTATTCAATTATTTACCGCTGTATTCAATAATTATTTAAATGACAATATGGAACATATTGGTTGTAATAATTCATTTAATCTGTTTTCAATTTGATTTAAATAGGATGTTCTGCAGGTAATGTTAAAAAATATTTTATTCGAAGCAAGAATTATGTTTTCGAGAAAGAAAAAAAATGACATTTTCAATTAATTTAAATTGCTCCCCTCCATGAAGAGGGTAAAATATTATATAAAAACCATCCTAGCTTCACAAATTCTTCTGAAAAACCGTTTTATGATGTTTTAAAATAAATTAAGAGTTTTTTTTACCTTCGTGAAAAATCGTTTTTTCTAACAGAATATACTTATAAATGGATACTAAAATGTTAAACTTCGTTTATCAAATTTAAAAAAAGTATTTCGTAATTCTTTGCATAACTAATTTGGATTTACGGATATTTAATTTTCTTTATAAGTATATGAACTAATATATCGCAGTATTTTATAGTATATTAAGTTAGTGGATTGAACTTTACATGTTGTTAATTTATTAATTTATTACGAGAAATTGTTAATTCCTGCTTCCTTGCACATCATAAAAATCAGCTTTATCTGTTATCACCTGTAATCTGTAATAAATATATTAATTAACAGCATGTAAAGGTCAACACAAATTAAATTTAATTCACACATTACTATATTGTGTGATTTATCTATTTAATATAATAAAGATAGACATATATATATTTAGCTGCACTTTATTTGTCACATAAAAGACTAATGACAATAAAAGAAAAATAATGCTGTTAGATTAGTGAATGAATAAAGATAATTCATTAGATGAATATAATTAGATACATGAATATTATATGAAATATTTCCATTTGTATGACATGTTTCCATTTGTATATGACATATTTCCATTTGTACGATTTGGTTTCACTTGTATGACATGTTTCTACTTGTATGACATGTTTCTACTTGTATGACATCTTTCTACTTGTATGACATCTTTCTACTTGTATGACATGTTTCTACTTGTATGACATGTTTCCATTTGTATAATTTGGTTTCACTTGTAAGATTTATTATTATTGTATTATTGTATTATTCAACTATTATAAACTAGAGGGTGGTTTCACAATAATAATAAGAAATCCTTACTAACATGATTAATACAACTGGTTAATTTTTCAAATATTTTGTATTTTCCCCATTTCGCAAATTACGCTGATAATAGTCAATTATAATAATTATTTCATTTATAGAGACAATACTCTACAATATTTTATTATTATTAATATATTATTACAGTATTATTGTTTTTTTCCATTTCTCGAGGTCCAAAATTATTTGTCCGGTCTGCTCTATATTTTTGCCAATTTGACCGTCAATCATGCTCTTCCGCTTTGTCTTTCAACTAGTCCTTGCATGATCAGCTTTTCAAGGATCTCGATAACGGGTCGCGAGACATGCCCGTAATAACAATGTTTTTGTTTGTCAATGGTTAATAGCGAGTGTGTTCAGCTCAGCGTAGGACTTCAGCATTTATCAAATGGTCTTTCCAAGATATAGACAACATCCTTCTCCATCATCACATCTGAAAACTTTGTATGCGATTGCGTTCATCTAGTGTCGTTATATATATAAAACAGCAATTTCACTCTCACTCCAGCTCGATTTATATAATTTGTGACTGTCCAAGAAAGTGATACATGCATTTATATAGATTTTTTTCTCCAATTGTGACCTTTGCACTTTCGACCTTTGGGAAAAAATGTTAAATTTGCAACCTATAATTTTTTAGCTGTTTCGTATAAGGGTAAATGATATAACTAATATATATACTGTAAAAAATGAGTGAATTTTAAAAACAATTATATGAAAGCCATATTATTACTAATAAAATTGTATGTATATTTATAGAAAAAGCCTAAACATAAGCGTAAGATTTTCTGACTACTATGTGTATGTTTTATTAGTGCCCGAATGTTTGATACCTATACCATTAAATAAATTTTTGTCATGACTACTTTATGAATACTTATAGAATACTCTGTAAACATTTAATTAATTAAATGGTGTGATTAATATATGTTCATTGTCCATACTTATTTTTATGCTATACGTAAACAAACTATAAACAATCTATCGTTGATGACATATCCATAATTTCATGAATGTGTGCTGCTTTAAATCAAATCCTACTTAGTAACTCCATAAGAAATACAGCTTATCCCTCGTACATTATCCCTTGTGCATTCCGTATGCATAATATAAAATTTTCCACTTAGATTGGATTTTAACTTTAAAAATGTTAACTTTTTCATCTGCCTTACATAAGGCGTATAAACGTATAGACCTCAAATATCCATTATTTAGAATTTAGTTTAGTCAATCTGGCAGCAATAAAAAACATAACTTTATAGCAGGTATGCAACAATCTATTTATCTCCATACAGAATAATTGGTTAAACTAAGCAAATCATATTTTGACTGAAATGCAATCAAAATAGACATATTACAAGTCATGCAAGTGCATCGTATTAATTTATACGAAATTATATAACTTTATATTAATCTCACCGCATTAATTGATTTCGCGGTAGTTTATGTGACAAACATAATACCTACATATATATAAAGGTAGACTTCATTTGGATTTTAGCGTGTCTTACATCTCCTGCTACCGGAAGCATATACCGGAGCCATGTTAAATATATATATCGACTTATTATTGGTACTAAATATATATATCGACTTATTATTGGTACTAAATATATAAATCCTGTATTATAGTGATAATATTATAATACTAATAATTTATTTAACGATCATAAAAAATATCAAAGTCAGAAAAAATCTCAAAGTATAGGGAATAAAATTCAATTTGTGTGTTGACCTTTATATGTTATTAATTTATTATGTGCAAAGAAGCAGGAAATAACAATTTATCGTTATTAACCCTTTTAGAATTTAAGAACCTACAATGCACTACCGAAATATGTATGTACAAGAAGATAATAAGGTAGGGTTAGGTAAGGTATACTATATTTGAGATCGACCCATAAAATGCCATGAGCTTATACATCATGCGTTGAGATAGCAAATGCAAAAACCAATGTTCGTCGCATTTGAGTAATTTATTATGAAATAAGTGAGGTGATTACTTTATACTGTACTATATACTATAATATATAATTTAATATACTATGTATACGAGAAAAGAGTGGAAACAATGTACTTGCATTCGGTGGAATTTATACAGGCAGACGACAGAGTTTCACTTAATTTGATAAAACATAAAATATACGTTTTCTATAAGATTCAGACGTTGTTTCTTATCATTTCGAAGTTTTTTGGAATAGAAAATAAAAGAACATCACTAGGATATCACTCCTTGTCACAAGACAGTAAAAAAAGGTGCTATGTAACTCAGAAATTAAACGTTTTTATCAACAGATATTTTTAACCAACGTTGCCTTTCGAAAATAGAGTCCGCTGTTGAGATTTCCCTATTATTACCGTACTATTATTATAACCGTACTTGTTATAAAAAGTGACGGTTACTATTCTTTTAAAATGATATGTTCAGAACAAAAATATAAATACTAACTATTAAAAACACATATACCCGAATAGTTTCAAAATATCTTTCACCTCTATCTTTTCGCCTTTTGAATTCGCGCCTGTATTATGACAATGATAAGCCATGGTAGAGTGACACTGAACAGAACACAATCATTTTATTGCATAGTGAAGTGAAATACATATTATTAAGTGATTTAGTCTTATTTGTGTCATTGTTGGATCTATAACGATACAATTGAACGTGATATATTTTTATGGTTGGTTCATGCCAATAACCAATTGTACCACAAAATAAATTTTACGATTAAATATTTTCGTATTATACAATATACAATGTATAAGACAACTTCAGTTTCTACCGGTGATATATTTTAATTTTATACATTTGCAGCAATATTTATGGAATTTTTGCAGTTAATATTTGAAGGTTAGCATATTTTTAGACATGTATTAATTTTAGATATAAATTATATTTATATAAATGTTCACTGATTATAAATTAAATATTGTCTGTTATATAATCTGAAGATCACAAAGATTTTAACTGATGAGAGTTGCGTGGAGTGTTGCGTGTTTACTCAGATTTCTGACAAAATATTTCCGGAAAAGTATCATCGCACCGTAAAGTTTGACATTCATGTATTTTGTGAATTGTGTCTTGATATATATATATAAATATATATGTATATGGTGTTTCTTTGTATGCGTTTCATATATTTAATGTAATTTGAAATTAATTGAAATAGTTGAATTTATTTGTTTTGGAAGTGATTATTGGCATTTACCTTTATTTTCAAAATGATAACATGACACCGAAACTTATATTCTGAACTATATTTAGATATAGACCTTGAGCCAGCTGTAACCCCCCTCCCTCCTGGGAATTTGTCTGCCAATGTTTTTCTAATAGGTTATATACCAAAGAGTTGAAATTTACTTGTTTGCCAAATTTATCGAATAGCTTTAATCCATGGCGGCTATGCAAAAACAAAATGGCCGCCAAAATGGTTTTTTTTTCTCGAATACCTAAAGAACAATCACTATTATATAGCAATATGCTTATAAAATGTAAATAGCATCAATTCGCATATTATTTGAAAAAATCAGCTAATCGGACAAATAATAAACCCTACAATTCCAGAAAACTGTCCAAAATGTCCAAAAACGGTCCAAAATTCTTAAAAATTGATTTTTAAGTTAAATATTCCGAAAACTATCACTATTTTTTTCAAATATGCTTTTATGAGATGTGACTAACATCCTTTTACATATCATAGACAAGTTCCAGCTTATCCGGATAAATAATAGATCCTACAGGGCCAAAAAACTATGACAAATGGCCAAAAACTGTCCAACATGGCCAAAAAATATCGTCTTTAAGTTAAATATTTCAAAAACGATCAATATTTTTCATTATATGCATATTGTATTCAATCATTAAATGTATAAAATAAAAGTTAATAAACGTAATTTTTGTAGAAAAAATAGAAGTTGAGTTATTAGTGGGTGCGCATATATATACGTCGTATCATATAGTAAAATAAATTAGTAATATACTTCTAGTTATATTGTCTCCCAGTAATTTATATAGTGCAATGATTTTAATAAATAAAACTGACATTCAATTAGACTAAATCGACGTACTGTATGGCGAATAATGTTGAGTAGTATAAAATACACATACAAATCAACGTTATTTGACAGATTACCATAAATACACCTGAAACTATGATTGGGAAGATATTTTGGTGCAATTTTTAAGAAAATATTGTACACTAGGATTGGGGGTATATTGCACGGAAAAAATACCCTACCTAATGCACGAAGTAACACGTGGACAGGGTTAATCGCAGGAAACTGTAAGAAATTTCTACATTTTTGTCATGGGAAAAGGCAAGAAAGTTTAGGATTATTGCAGTATATTGCGAAACATTAATTCAAAATAGCTTAAAATTTTTCTGTTGAACAACCATTAATCTCAATAAGTGTGTGAGAAGAAGGTTTACATGAATTGAATCTAAACACTATTTCGTGTGGTTGTTGACCGAGGACTCAACGATATGTTTACAATCATTATCTTTATGATGAAGTAAAGACAAAACAATTTTATCCAATAAGGATTCACAACTGAAGTGAACAAAAATGAAATAATACTATAACAAACAAAACAAATGTACAACAGAATTATACCACTAAATTCATATATGTAAAAAACAAAAAAATACTACTTTATAGCATTTATTAAAATTTTCCATTTATATATAATGAATCAACAAATTAAAATTGTGATTCCTTGATACCGTCACTGCTCATAGACAATACCTTTTAAATAGCAAAGGCTTCCTAATCTTGATACATTTGTTAGTTATTATAGAATGATATGCTATAGTTAAAATATTGAAATTGTGAAATTGTCAAAGTTAAATATAATTAGGTCAACCTGTATAATTGTTATAAAAAAATTCTATATTTTTATTAAATTTTTATAACAATATTCAATTACAACCTTCTAAAAAAATAATATGGATAATTATTCATGTGCTTTTTAAATACAGAACTAATTTTTATTTACAATAACTCACCATTCTAAGCATTCACATAATTTTAGTACGAACAAAGAAAAAAAAAAAAAATTCTAAGAATTTGCGAAGTAAACACACGAATTGTATAACAGCCGAGAAGATTTTTTGTTATAATCACAGTGCTCTTTATACCTAAAAGTGAGTTTTTAGTTATAAACATGTTCGTGTATCCATATGTGTTTTTGCGTTTATGAGATTAAATACACACGTTTATCATCATAAACGCGTATATATACACACTTTTAGGTAGTCGTGTTTTTAAATGAAAAGCCCTTTTAGTCCTCTGAAATCCGAGAGAGCTTTCTATTAAACTCAGATATCGCTATTATACTGAAGAGTGTGTTTTTGGGGATCAACACGTGCGTGTATATCACCGAAAACGATTAATTATAAGATTTTATCTCCAAAAACTCATTAACTCATGTGTTAGCCTCATAAATATACTTTTAGGTATAACTATTTATATATGCTATTATTTAAATATTAATATATTTACATATAATTTTTAAAAATATATTATTGTAATTATATATCAAAAAACCTTCTCGCCACAATACGTGGAAGTAACGCAACTCTTTGCACACAAAATTAAATAATATACCTATCAAATCTTAGTGTTCATTTTATTATAAATATTTGGATGGACTGGGAACACGTAAATATGCAAGAGGATACATGCTGAAAACAACGGAAAATTTTGATCGCCAATACATAATTTCAACATCGAACAATTGATAACATCAACATCCACTCACGGAAAACACATGAAGATACAAGGAGACACTAAATCGATTACTGCCTTAATAGTCAATATTACAGAAACAATGCAAAAAATGCATGTAGCTACCCAATAGCGGACGTTAACAGCGATCACAAACTTGTTCTATTGAAAACAAAGTTTAAATTAAGTAAAATCCCAGAAGAAGCTTAAGATTTGGAAACTTAAAAAGAAGAACAGATTTTATTTGAAATGGAGCTCAAAGAAATGATAAGAAACATACCTAGATGAAATGTCAACGAGAACTGGATAACTATCAGACAAAGTTTACTGGAAGTAGCAATTGAACGATCAGCTTGATTACCTATGCATTAAAATAATGCTTCGGATCTTGACGAACAAGATAGGGAACAAAGCCAAAAAATGGTATAGGATCAAAGTAGTATGGGAATGATGATATCTACTCCATGAGTCATAAGCTTAGCCCCACGTCTACTCTCCCCTTAATTCCAAGTCAGAAATAGTATATGTATATAGAGACGCTGTTGAGGCTAAAATTCATTCTGCTTCCAGTTATTACCACTAACGATAGTATTCTTTCGCTCTCGCTTACAATTGCCAATCCACTATTATATTTTAACTAATGACACCACTCATTATTAGTGCTGCTGATATATTACAAGATTTAGATGATGTCGGTATCAAATTTGGCTGAATTGTGAAGACTCGCATGGAGAGAGTCAACAGTACTTGTCACTATTGTCAATTTGTCCGGAATGTGGATGGGAACCGACAAATATATGTTCGTTCTTCAATAATTACTTTGTCATCAACTAGTTAGTCAACCTCTACTAAGGTCAGCATGGTGAGATGACCTAAAACACAGTGTCCTGTTCATCGTCTACCGATAACGCCTTCTTGTTAGTAAGTCCGAGTTTGAATTCGTAGTAAACATGGAGAAACACAATACCGCTTCCGAAGAGCCCCGGGCAAGAATACAAAAGTGTTTTTATAGAAATATTTATTAGAAGGGATATAAGGTTATATAAATGTTGACTATATAAAACATTGTTACTAACAAGTTATTTACAAGTTTTATAAATAAATAATTTTATTTAACCATTTGTCTTTTTAAATCTATAAATTGGTTTTTATTTATTATTTTAGAGACTTTGAAAAATATTGGTTCCATGCCAAGGAACTGCCTTTTGATTATTAGGACTCCATTTTGTTTATTTTGCCAATATTATTACTGGATATAATCGTCTTTCACTGTGAATAGCGACTTGCTATCTTGTTATTCTTCAGTAAATCTAACTTAAGATGAAATCAAATAATTTGATCAGATTATGTGTTTTTCTATTTGTTTATAAGCTTTTTCTTTTTGCCAAAGTAGTTCAATTATTGTATTTGAAAAAAATATTTTTATCAAACTTTATTATCAGACACAGTATTGATAAATTTCAAGTTGTTAGTTTAAATAACATATTACGTATAAAATATATGTCGCGAAATATGTTTATAAGTTTTCATCTCTTTTGTCATATTGTTTATAGGGTTTTCAAGTACCTATCAGTCTTGCGTTGTTTTTTGCATAATTATGTACGATATGGGTAGAGTAACGTTTTCGATGGCCTGCAGCCTTATCCACAATACGATTTGTTTGCTAATAAGCAAAAATATTGCTATTTAAAAATATGGTATCCACAATCATTCTTAAGCGAAAATAATTGCTAACTTCTCAATGAAGCTTTATAGTTGTTTAAATAGCACGTTTTTTACTTCAACCAATTCAAGAATAGTTGATGTTAATATTATAGCATTGAATTTTCCTTACCTCCATGAGTAATTGATTAACGTGCTACAATATACCGACCACAATATTCCACTCCAAATTATATCAATGTTTTTCTTTTTTCGCGACAATTCAACCAAGAGTAACTCTTCAAAAAACAACTCATGTTTACGGGGTAAAATAACACATACATTAAAATAAAAGTGACAAATACAATTTTTTTAAATAATATATATATCATTGGTTGAAATTTTGTAGGTTAAGATCTTTATTGCCCTATAGAAACTTGGACAAATTGTGAACAATATTCGTCATACCGACATGTGACCAGCTTATCTGCAGAAAAGTTTGTTTTGAATTATCAAAATATTTTACTTCATTGTAGATAATTGTTAATATGTAAAAATTTAAGCAACTTTTTTGTTGTTGATCGGCTGCGATCCATTATGATTTGACATTTTTTATGATCCATGTAGTCCTCATTCCCTTCTTTAGATTATTTCCTAATAGTGGACAGAATGTTGCGAACCTTTCCACTCATTAAATCACCAACAAGCATGCGAACCAATTTTTAGTTGCTTGCTTTCCAACTTTTGTACTTTGAAGTTTTTAGATGACGTCATAGTAGAGACAAAAATACGTTTGACAAAGGACACAGACGCATACCATACGTTAAAAAAATCAATAAAGTTTCCACATACTTGATACCTCATGTGACCTGAATAAATTCCTCCTAATCTAATATGTCGTCGCATACTACTAACATATATAGGCATTCCAATTCCATGTTTTGATGGAGAAGTTAGAAGTAGCAAATATGTTTATAAGCGTTGAATACGAAAATAAATATTTATTGATTTATTTTTCTGCAAATGGAATTAGCTCTCTATATCATCGGGAGCTCCACTTCAATTGAGTAAATTAAGCCAGTTTTCAATTTTGCACAAATAGGATTTGCATAAACTATTGTATTTGTAGATTACTCTGTTGCAGTATTAAATTCTACATTTAAAAGAAGAGATACTCGTTTGTTTCCAACATTCTTGTTTTTACATAAATTTCTATATACAAAGATTGTATAGATACTGCGTCGATAACTTAAAGGATGTTTTGCGTTAAGTTTAAATTCCTCACCTTTAGGTAATGTTATTTGTGACTGTGTAAATCCAAGAATAGAGGAGAATCGTTTATCAAATACTAATACTTGTCAAGTTTTTCTTTCATAGGGTCCCCCGTTGATTCCAACATTAATTTGTAATATAACAAAACTGGCAGTGCTTCGAGAAGAGAAGTTCCGTTCTGAATGGTTGTAAACAACGCTTGCTAGCAGTATTTTATACTCTACTTGTTTCTCAACTAAAAAGCTTCTGAATATTTAAAAGTCGATTAAAATTTGATACTCCCATGTAGAGTGTGCGCTTTCCTTCATCAACTGTGAAAACATTAAAACAAATTTGTTGAATTTTTTTGGTGACAGCGGGTAATTCGCAGGTTGAACCACTCGACGCTATCCACAACCTATATATTACTTCCGTTCTAAAAAAAACTTATATGTTTTTCTCAATAGATTACCAATAAAGAGTTTGGTAAAATTTGGGTGGGCGGTCATTTCTGCATCATTTAATATAATTATTGATTAGGAGCGCACAATAGAGGCAGCACTATATAGAGATCCTGTGGATCCATTGATCCGAACAACACTGTCTGAACCTCACATTCGGACAATCATTTACAAGATGGTCAGTAAAATTATTAATGTGGACATCGATATCTAAGAAAAAATCCACAGAGTGAATCTAATATCAGTTGTTGTACCTCGAAAATCCGATTGGGCATGGTAGATACGGACAAAGTCATCCTCATAAGAGTATAGAATTGGAATGCCATTAGGATAACAATCTTCGCGGTGTTCCATTAAGTTATAGTAAAAAAAGAAATGATTCGCCACACTGTCCACAATTATATTGGTGGAAATTGTTAGTCGGTAAATCTACGTGATGTAAAGGTAGAATAGTAGCGGTTGCTGTGTGCGTTGAAGTTATAGCATAGTAACTGGGTGATTACGTGAAACACCACGACGTGTGGTAGAAGATCCGCAGTATTGTCCGAAAACTGACAACCTACGTTCGCTTTTGGAACAAATCCTTTTGCAACTTTTTCTAGAATTATTTTATTGCAATTGTCCTTGTGTATATAAAGACGCATTACACTATTTAGCCATTCTTGGTTCATAGTGCTACACATGTAAGTTTTGAATCAACGAAGTTCACTGAAAGATCTTTCACTAGTAGCGTTATTTTCTGGCATAGCTATACTAACAGTTAAGCCAGTCTGATTACGTCTCATAATATAAAGCCCGTTGGGCATCAGTGAATCTTCAAATTAAAGTGAGAGCATCCTTCATTCTACGACGTTGTCTTTCCTATGGTCAATAGGGAGCTGAAAGTAGTGGAGAGGATTTCTAGCTGAATGCGGAGTAGTTAATGTTGGAAGTGATTTTCAAATATGTCAATCAATAATTGTGTTCCAGTATAACCGCAGTTTCATTATTTGACATTCCCTTAGCTGCCATGAGAAGTACTTGTTCACACTAGCAGTATAATGCATAGTCTTTTTGATCAAATCGTTCTATGATGCAGGTGATAATCAAATCAAACGCATCAAAGTACTGCTTCACTGTTATATGAAACTCAGGGACTGAGTCTCCGGTTTCAAATGTTGCAGCTCTACTATTTCGTTATCAAGGAAGGGTTAGTGAGATTATCATATTGTAGGCCTATTATCGTCTGTCTCTTTTGTCATCTGCAAAATATATCAAATGATGCATCTCATTCTATGAAGTATTGTGTCAGTATCATTTTAGCTAGATGCTGTCCTTCATAAGCAGATAGTTCCGTTGTTTGTAAAGCTTTTCTGAGGTTGTCACAGTTTAGGAAAAGAAACTGCAAGCTGTAATCGAAATCAATATCGAAATATGTTTATTGGAGGCAGTACATAAATGCTCATTACTCTCATCTAATTATAATTGCGGTTCGATAGTGTTCACTCCCAGAGTTGTTGTAGATCATCTTTAGTTCTATTAACGCTATCAAGAGCAGCACCTCAAAATGTCTATCTCCATTTCAATTGTAACTGTGTTATAATTATTTCCTTAGTCATAATCAAAGTTAATTTAAATATATTTTTAATTATTATTTTAATCTTTGGTTATCATATTATGAATGATAATCATATATAGAAATATGCTCAGGCAAATATATTTTTTCAACTAAACTGAAGTCCACTAGTACTGAACCCTCTACCCCACTTATTTGTGACACGCGAAAAGATTAGATGTAAGAAATATTTAAAATTATAGTTATAAATTATTGGGGGGAGGCTACCCTTTCCCACAGTACTGGCTGAGATACAAATTCTATTGATTTTTCTTTTAATTTGACAGCCATTGTATGGACACTATATTGGATACGTACATTGTTGTATAAAAACCGGTACAGTGGTACGGGTATTGTCATAATTGTATTTTATTGTATTGTTAATATATACATAATATACGGCAGGCGACCCTATATAATAAATTATATGCTTTAAATACAAGCATCTCGTTCAAGATTCTTGCGAGAATGTGTAACATTTTATTTAAATTTAAATATTAATTAAAAAATGAATATTTAAAAAAAGTATATTTTGCTAATTATATATTGTTATTATAATAAAGTACATATACAAATATGAAATGATTGTTCACATTTTAAAAATGAACGTTTTGCTACAAGCATTTTATAAATATTGTTTTCTAGTGATTGTTTAATTACACCGAAATGGTTTAACTTGCACCAAATTGTGGCCGTGTGAGGCCACATCATTATCATCACTCGATTGAATTTCTGATAAATAGTGGCGTTGAAGATTTCCATATTCTGATTGGGATGGCATAATAACAATTAAGATATTTAAAATAAAATTAATAATAAAATAATAATAAAATCAAAATTAACGTATTAAAATAGATTTCATACTATACATATATATATATTAACACATGTATCCATATTTCCAGATATCATACAAAGCTGCTCTGAATGATGCTTCCTTTTATACTACTGCAACTTTTGTTTATCTCAACATTGACTATATCTCAACCTCCAATTAATAGTGACTCTAGCATTGAACATAACTCAGAGACCTGTGCACTCGCTAGAAACTGTCAGGATTGCATGGGGCGCTCCTCAGCGTGTGCCTGGTGCTTCGACCCCAGCTTCAATGACATCAACTTCGGCCCGGGATTTCGCTGTGCCAGTTCTAAAGTACTCCTGAGTCGCGGCTGCTCAAATGGCAGCTGGGAGAGTGTTGATTCTAGTGTCAATGTGTCTCCGG
>JAUZND010075746.1:0-16567 GCA_034780555.1 Coelogynopora nodosa
AAGACATATGCAATTTCTGTAACTCAAAATCCTGACGTGATACAGCAAAACGGTTATGATTTTTTAAATCAGCGTACCCAAATTAGTCTAAATCACTTTACACATCTCCAGTAATAATTTTTTTTTAAATTTGTTGTTCAGTGTTATTTATATTTCGTGGACATTTAACCTTATTTGCTATGTACAACTATAACCTGCGCCATTTACAACTGAGTAACCTTCCTTTAATGTTGGACAATATCAACAAACCTGACAAACATTTATTGCCAACAAATCAATATTTGTGCATACATATTATTTCGATTGTAATGTCCCGCTCAAATAGATCTAAGAGTTATAGGTCTCAGCACAGGAGTGTAAACCACCCTCCTCCTTTTACAGCACTTACTTTTACTTTTAACTCAACTGATCTTGATGAAATTTGATATGAGAGCGTCGCATCATGAGCCGCAACGAATTCCAGAATTTCAAGGTCACACTTGACTTACTTAAAATTTGGCGCCACTTTAAAAATTTGAAATTGTACTCTTCGTGTCATCTTACCTAAAAGTACAATTTTTGGTTGGCCTGACAAAACAGCACCGCGTCGCCCCCTATCGCCTCCCTTCTCTCCGCCACACCCCTTCAACAGACAGCGCGATGATCAACCCCCAGATCCAGAAGATCTTCGAGCGTGTCCGCCAGAGTGCCGACTTCATGCCCGCCCGGCAGATGAACCGCGTGTTGGTGGGCGAGCTGGGGCCCGACTGGCGCGCCAACCTCGAGGCATTCGAGGACCAGCCCTTCGCCTCGGCCAGTATCGGCCAGGTGCACCGGGCTGTGCTGCTGGACGGCAGGTGGTTATGGGTGTTCCATTTGTGCCACGTTTACTTATTGTAGAGAGGTCCTCTTTCCCCGTTAGTTTACTTAACTCCCTTAAAGTTCTGGGTAAATGCTGAGAACTGTGCTACTTGAAGGAATGTGAGCCGAAAGTTTGGAGGTGTATTGATGTACTGGCGATCATGTCCCTCCATCGCTTGATATTAATGCTCATATTAATATCTTATTTTGCATAACCGGCTAGGTATTATTTTTCGTTAATTTATTAACAGTTTACTTGACGATTCTTCTTAAAATTTATGTTGCAGATTTAATGGTTTAACTTATTTGTTAAGAAAATATTTTGAAAAAAACAGAGATCACCTAAAGATCATTCAAAACTATTAACAGTTAGTGAATCTATGAGCTTTCATAAAGTTTTTTATTCTACATTTAAAATGATGATATTATGTATGCGGTTAAAATTGATTTTAAGATTTTTAACGCTACTCCTTGAACAAATGAGTGAATTGCATCTCATCAGGTATACATGTTTAAATTTAATCTCGGATTCACTTGATAAATAATAATATGATTGCACGCCCTTCTTTTTTATGGAGTAATGCCTCATGTTGGTAGAGACTAAAAGTTGCCATTTCTGCCCGTAGAAAAATGTTTTTATCAATTAGGTCAATCAATACAGATATACACAGTGCATGATCAATTTATCATGACTACTCACTGTTAGAGTTTGTCCATGTCTATTTCTGTAATCTTGGATAATGATCGAGAGTTGAACTTGCTCCGTCTTCCCCGTTCAGACAGGTAGCGATCAAGATCCAGTATCCAGGGGTCGCCCAGAGCATCAGCAGTGACATCAACAATCTCATGTCTATTCTCACTGTCTGGAAGATGCTGCCGGCTGGTATGCACGCTGACAAGGCCATTGAGGTGAGTTGGATGGGGTTGCTAGGGTGGCCGTGGCGTGTGGGGAAAGTATCGGGCTAACTATGGTGTTTAAAGACAAGTAGTAAGGTTGGTGTGGGTTCTACTCTATCTAATAACCTTTTCATGCCCCCTTTTTCTTCTTCTCCCAGTTTTCATTTATTTATTATCGTTTAAGCACACTTTATCCCTTATAATTATATATAGGTCCATTTCAATTCAATTACAATTAGTGTATATAGGTGGATATAAGTAAATTGGCAAACAGTACAAAAGTCTGATTATGTGATCATATGTTATTGCAAATTCATGCAAGCTCGTGAGTTGTATATATTATGACAAATTTAACAGTATTTTTTTAATTTTAAGTAAAAATTCAATTTCTTATTATTTTATTTAACACAATAGAAAATGATGACAACTTTGTATGTGATGTGATGTGAGCCTGTAGGACGTTCCGCTATGTGGTTCTAACAATATATGCAAATTCAATAATACCATTATGGGAGTTTATTATGCTACCATACTGTTCTTTATTCAACTTTATAGTAAAATAATTGTGAATATTTTACTATGGATGACGTTTTGAATTTTTGCCGTCTATAATTCGTATCATAGTAAACAATTTACTTTTGTTTCACTAATGGTTCGATTGCAGTTTTCTTAAAAAAAAGATAGTACTAAAAATATTTTATAAATTTATTGAATTTTTACCTATTCAATTTTTTGTTGGTTTTTTAATAGTTATATTCTTTTATAACTTTCATTTGGTTAAGTTAATTTGGTATAACTCATTTCATGTTTATACTATAGTTAGATTTATAAATAATTGTTTAGACGTGATATTAAAAATATCTAATAATAGTATTGTTTCATTATAAGTTTAAACTATCTGTATATTAAACTTCAATTGATAATCACAGATTAAGTTATACGTCGTGCAACGATTGATCAACGGTTATGTGTTAACTAACGAATGCATATCTTTAATTAGTAAACAAAAAGTAATGAATAATGAAAAACTTAAACTATGATCATGTACGAGTGTAATAAAAAAACTCCGAATCTTATACAAATAATATGTAGTGCCAAGAATAGACTTTTGGGGTTTATTTTAGGAATATTATTATTTCGTTGAAAGTAAAATTGCTAAAATTATTAATAATTATTAATAATTAGTCAATAACTAATATATTGCCATTATTAATGTAATATTATAAATATTGTCCGATGATGGAATATGATTTTAGATATCTTATATAATTTAACATAACAAAAATGTGTTTGTCAATTTTAGTAATAAGTTATTGAATATAATTATATTATTCATATTTTCGTTTAGTCCTTTGCAATATGACAACTAGTAATATAAATTGTTAAGCTCATAATTACGTGAAAAGACAAAAATAATTGATTTAATTAATAAAGTTGCCATATTTAAATTTATAGATTGCTTGCGGATACCACTCTTTGTAGTAGAACTGCGCTTTCCAATTAATTAATAGAAAATTGGATCACACTACTGACTGTTCTTCTGTCGAGTAGTATATGTCGATTCTCGCCCGTCAGGTGGCAAAACGAGAGCTAAACTGGGAGTGCGACTACGTGCGCGAGGCCAAGTACGGCGAGATGTTCGCCTCTATTCTCGCCGACGACCCGGTGTTTGTGGTGCCGCGAGTGGTCCCCGAACTGAGCACCGGCCAGATCCTCACCACCGAGTTAATGGAGGGGGTCACGCTGGACCAATGTGTCGGCCTGGACCAGGACATGAGGAACTGGGTGAGCGAGGCCAGTGAGAGAGAGAGAGAGGAGAAGCCCAGGGTGACCAGCCAGGCAGGGTTGGTTCCCCTGCGAGAAAAGTTATGGAATCTATCTAATTATTTGACCACCGGGAATTAGAGTCATCGAAGTAATGTTTTACTGAATCTATTGCTTTGGAAGAATTTGTTGTGTCAAATTAATTTTAAATAATGTTTTTATTGATTTGATAGTCGCTATCAGCTTGTTGAAAGGAAGATAAAAGCTGAACATATAAGATGTATTTGACAAATTTCGTTAGACAAATATATTATACTGAAACGAACTGAGTACACGGCACAGTATGTCACACGGCACAAGGATTTAAAGCGGGAGGAGTAAGCCAAAAGGGTAACAGAGGCTGTAGGCAAACAACACAGGTACAAAATATACAAACACTGAATTGGAGAGAGCGAATAATAGACACGGGACATAACTACAGGAAGCTATATTGTAGTTAAGCAGTATGAACGATTATTATTATGTCTAAGTTTATCTATAAAAACTGCCTCGGCTGATTTCCTTTTCCTGCTGTCTTGAAAATGAGCTGCGTGAATTTTCACTGTTTACAATTTTTGCAGTTGAAAGTGTATGTCCCAAATGTTCATAGAGTGGCATAGTTTTCAAGTTATTGAATCGTTCTTTACAAGTTTTCTTTCATCAAATGCAAATACCAGTCTCTATCTTCAATACGGAACCTCCCATAAATATCTCACTTCGACCGACGAAAATTAATCCCTTCCTCAGGCTTTGCATTTGTGGAAATTAAATTTATTGTTTTTATTCAAGGTCCTCTGCTAATATTATATTCTGCCCGCATTAAAACAAAAACAAAAAATTATTCAAAATTCCAAGGAATGACCGTTCTAAAATATTCTGTAAGTTTTTATATGTCTAGAATATACTACAGTGTGGGCACTTTATTTCCGTTTTATAACTAATAAATAAACAACAAACAAAAATGACAAGAAGAACCGGTACTTTATTAATATAACCTGTGCTCGTAACCTGTGTTTTGGTAATTCAACATAGCTGCCCTACTGTCGTGATATACCGCGTACAAATGATTAATACAGTTCATATCAAAATCAATAAGCTAACAAGATAGAAACATGGTAGAGTATAGCGAATGTGTATAATGGGCGGTCGTTACAACAGATTGTAATATAAGAATGTAATCAATGTGAAAGTTGCATATATGTATGGCACGATATTTGACCGTAGTTTTAGTATTTTGCGTTCAGCAGCAGTCATAATATTTCATTTCTGTAAAAGTAAGGGAGAGAATCCTGTTTAAGATTTTTTTAATAAAACACTGAGAAAGAAGTCATATTAGAATTGAAACAATATTCTGTTCTGCCTTAATGTTCTGTTCTGTAATTATTTTTTGTATTGTATAAAGATTGGATGCAGTTAATTACACTATAAATTGATGAATATATAAAAAAATTAATTGATATTGTAGACTGGTAGGTGTTATTTCCATATGTGGTTATAAATATCGAACTTCACAATATTTTTCTTTTTAGGATTATTGTATAGTTAACATTTGTCATAGTTACCTAACATTTAATCGTGGACCTATCGTATTTAAAAATATTAATAATCTTCTGCCGTTACTAAATAGCTATATTGAAAGAAGAGCAGGAATAACACCTTCTATTGTGTCTATCATCTGCCCTCCATCATCACCCCAGATTGGTGAACAAATTCTCCGACTCTGTCTGAGGGAAGTCTTCATGTTTCAAGTCATGCAAACGGACCCCAACTGGTCCAACTTCCTCTACAATCCAGCCACTGGAAAGGTACGCAATGCGCCTTCTCTGGTGGTCCGTATACCCTCCAGGTTGTTGGCAGTTCTATCTTTGCTCCTCCCCTCCCAGTTTAGTGGGGATGTGATGAATATAGTCTATTTGGTCAACGCTTTCGAATAAACTGGAATTAGAATTAAGCAGAGTCGGTTTCAGTAGAAAAATCAGTGTTTCTTTGCAACTTTTGCTATTTTTAAAATTCGGTTATTAAAACAATATATACGTTGAATTTGCTTAAATGGTTCCCACGTGGAAACAAGTATAGATTTCATATTTATTAGATATTATATACATGATTTATGCACTATTTAATAAATTAAGCTCCAATTTAAATCATATTTCATAAAAAAACAACTCGGAAACAGTTTGCACTGGTATATTTTCTAATAATTGACATACTCTACTGCGTGAACTGGTACCACTGCATGTATTATTATACAGTTCTTCTCATCTGTCTGTGCTCGGGCCTGCTTCACTTTTAGATCGGCCTTATCGATTTTGGAGCCTCTCGCGAGTACTCGTCCAAGTTTGTTGATGCCTATCTGCGCGTGATCTATGGCGCTTCCATCAATGACAGAGAGACTATCATCAAGTATTCACAGGAACTCGGCTTCCTCACTGGATATGAAACTAAGGTGACCCACCTCAACATGTATAATTATGTCAGCGGGTGAACTGGGCAGCTTCTGTTGCAGTCGAACATTTATTTTGGCAATAGTCTGATTTTGATTAGGAGTTTGATTAATAACTGAGCAACTCCCTGTCAACACCACTTTAAATTAAAGACACGTGTCTATTAAGTTGTTTACTGCGCTATGTATTAGCGGTAATTATAGTTTTGTTGGCAATATCTGGTATTTACAATAGTGATACTCTTTGGTTTCAATTTTGCATATCATTTGAAAACCGGTACCTACCAAAGTTTTGTTTCATAACATGATTTCAACCTTTACATCCTGTACACTGTTAAGGGGTGCGTCTAAGTATCTAATATGAAGAAACATTATTTTTTGAGAAACCTCTTTACTGTTCTCGACAATGGACCTTCGGTACAATCTGATTGGTATAAAAAAACTTTAAATCGGTGGGTCTACCAATCAGATTGTACCTAAGGTCCTACACTTTTCGACACGAGCTAAAGCTAAAAGAAATTTCTGACATTTGCACATTGCCCAAATGATCATTGACAGTAGTATAGGAAGAGTGGATTCTGGCTCACCACTTTACCATGACCTTGAACCCCCTACCTCCTCCACCTCCCTACCCCCTACTTTCTTATCTGAATATATTTAAATAGAGAAGCTTTCGCAGCTTAAATTCATTCCGCTCTGTGCTCTTGACGTGACCGGTCGTATTTGTGCTCAGTGCTCTATAGTTATAAATTTACTGCAACCTTACCAATACTTTATTTACTGCTACTTTGCCACTACTTCATTTAATACTAGTTTGCTGCTACTACTACTTCATTTGGAATTATTTCAATTCGTGACTTATCTATCATTCGTGATTTGTTTTTTTAATTATGAATTCTTTATTCGTAAACATTTCCTATATTTCAAGCAGTGAGGAGGACAGTCAACATGAGGAGGAAAATAGCGATATGACAAAGCTGCAGGAGGATAAAAACAGTGATATGTCAGAGGCAGAGCAAAAGGAGATGAGCGAGGAAGAATTCATCAGGTAGATGAAATTCTACCAAAATGTTAAATCACCATCACAAGCACTAAATGAGAATATCTTAAGTCAAGCATAAAATCAAACTATCGCCAGACACTGAAAACTGATCAAATTATGTTGGAAGCAACGGGTTACGATGATGAATCACAGGATGGAGAAATACTGGTATTCAATTAACGATTCTTATCTATTATTAGATTTACAAAGAAACATATTGCATTACATAGAGGTTAGAAAATTAAACTCACGGAAAAATATCCTCCAAGCTATCGACGCAGTATCTATACAATCTATGTATACTGCAATTTATGTGAAAACATGAATGTTTGAAACAAACGAGTACCTCTTGTACGAAATGTGGCTTTCAATTTTGCATCATATGGATCTACAATTTCAGTTGTGGACACAAACCCCATCTATGTAAAATTGAACACTAGATTTATCAACTCAATTAATGTGGACCTCCGAGATGATATGGATGAGCTGATTCCCTTCGCAGAACGAAAGACATAGATTAATCTTCACATTCGACGTCAATACTTTTAAACATTTCTGCTACTTTTTGCTCACAACTATGCAATACACTGCTATAGCTCCATCAATATATGGATATGGAATGCCCATATATTTGTTGGCAGTAGATGACGTCAAACTGTGGTATAAAAGTATGGACTACACTCCCATGAAGAACAGCCTCCCAAAGACAGGTTGACGCAATCTGGAACAAAGTTCCGGGTCACCCCCTTGCCTCTCTGAGAAAGCTGCAAGCGATACTATCCGGACCCTCAGCCGCCTTTGCCTTTGATTGGTTCAGTGCACAGCTCAACTCTGCTAAAAAGTATGGACTACAGGCCCATTAAGAAGAGCCTCCCTATCCAGATTTTCTTCACTTCACGATTCTTCTTTCTCTCTTTTCGAGAATCGGTGTCGGCTAACCCTCGCATATACTTGTACGAAGCGATCAGCCTTCCTCTGGTCAGAGGAGAACTCACGTCCCCCATCTACCAGAACCCTGTTCCTGCTGTTGGCGGAGAGTTGTGTTAGTACTTCTTCAACATTGGATTAGAAAAATTGTATTGCCTTGAAAAGCGTGCAGTCATCAACCTTATCAATAGGTAGGACGCCATGATCCCGAGTGTAGGCACCGAATTTCTTCTCAAAAAGGCCAAATCTGATAAACACTTGCTTTATTGACTGGTCCCGCAATGTTTGTATCGCATTATTCATTTTGCCACCTATAGCTCCTTTCTTAGCGAGTCATGTAGAAAATTGATTAGCGTTTCCAATTGTAACATGTTTCAAACTGTATGCACGTCCACAGCATCCATCAACATTTTAGACATCTCAATAGTAAAGTTATAAAATAGGTCCAGAGAGAGCGATTGAAAATACGACTGTTTGCTTTGAGAGCAGGAAGCAGAATGACTTTTTAACTGCGTAAGCTTCTCTATTTATACATTTCCCGATAAGAAAGTAGGTTGGGGGGTAATTAAATATTTTTTAATTTTTTATTATTATCATTAATAAATTTTGGGGGTCCAAAGTTATGGTCAAAGGTCAAGTGGTGAGCCAGAATCCACTCTTCCTATACTACTACTGACAAATAAAAATTAGTGCAAATAGAAAATTACGTATATTAGATTCAATCTACCTGTTGCAATGAAATACTAATTTGTATTGGCAATACCATTAGAAAATTACATCGCCGAATACAAGAACATTTTAATGATATCAATATCCTTCATCAACACAGAATATGTAAAGCGTTTATAACATCTATTATTCGTAATGACAAAGACTGCACTAATCTAGGATTCAGAGAACCAAAAAAAATTCAATTGAAAAAACCTGCAATCATCAGCAGAATTGAGTGTGATAATCTCATAAAATAAATTTGTTGACAATTATTCAAAATTAGTATTCGATTTAAATATGTAGATATGTAAATATGAATACTTTTTATCTTTGAAAATGGTAATGATCACTGAAAAGTGGGATAAATTATACAATTTTGTTACCTTTTACTGGCTTTTTACAATGCTGTTAAAGGGGAACCACCTTCCATTAATATGAAAATTATGTGGCTGTTAAATTTATATAGTTGGTTATATCGAAAGAAGCACATGAATTTATATTTATTTTAGAAGTAACTTCCCTACATTATTTGTTTGACCCCGTAGTTTATTTCAGCAACGGGCTGTTTAAAAACTGATGTTTGCATAATATGTTTAACAGTCACGCGAATGACTGTCCTCAACATACACCTACCCTACTACTAGTGTTATCCCCCCCCCCACCAACATTGCCCTCCCTCAGGCGATGGAGAACGCCCACGTGGAGGCAGTGACCATCCTGGGCGAGGCCTTCAGCTCCCGTACACCCTTCGACTTTGGCCGACAGTCGACGACGGCCCGTATCCAGCGCCTGATCCCGGTGATGCTGGAGCACCGGCTGACTCCGCCCCCCGAGGAGACCTATTCGCTGCACCGCAAGATGGCCGGCTGTTTCCTGCTCTGCACCAAGCTGGCATCGGTCATCAACTGTCGCCCCCTCTTCCTCGACATTCTCGAGGCCGCGAGTCTGCCTACTCTGGAGACGACCAATAATTAGTTGGCAGGTCTAGCCATGGTCACTGCTGTCATGGTCCTCCTTTTTCTGATAGAAAATGTAATAGATGGTTGATATGGTGTACTATTCTAGTGGAGGCATTTTATTTAATAAAAATCCTGTCATACTTTCTTTTATCAAAACTTCACAAACAAGAAAACAATAACAAAAAGAAATATTTACATAAATAATTGTTGAAACAGTAAATAATTGATCAAAAAATCGGTACAAAAATTATACGGGTATAAGTTGAGCATTAAAATACCGTATTGAAATATTGTGATGCTATTTTGTAAGGCTGAGATTTGCTGTTTTTATTATTTTGATGTTTCTGTTTATACAATTCGATTATGATTTATACATCTTTCATAATATTTTTCGGAGGTGTTACGTATCATAATAGAACTATATTAGTTTAAAATTTGTGAGAGAGATTAAGTCATCTTCTTACAACCCATGACAATAATTTTACATATAAAATGAAATTTAGAAGTTTTTGGAGGAAGAAGTCGGTTGTTATGTTTAATTTAATATAAATTTTGCTGCTTTGGGTCGAGAGGTAAAAGCGCTCTAGTCTCGGATTATTATTGAATGAGTTTGTTTTTATTGTTTAGTATACTTAACTTCGACAACATTCTCTCTGTTGACTGCCACTGGTCTGCCTTCATGATGATGTTCTCAAGGCGTCTTGTCTACCCTACTTTGGGCTATAATAAATATTAGGTTTTTTAAAAATGTATGTTGAACATTGTTTAATACATTTATTAGGAATATATTTATCAATAGGTTAGATTCTATTTAAAGATTCAGTAATCGGTTTTAATGAAACTTCTTCTTGGTGTTAACTTTTTGTGTTTGATATAACCGTCGGAAATGTGTTATTTGAAGTTATTACCACTGTAAGATGTTGGAATAACTTATGTGAATGTTCCTTTCTTGTTATATAACCATATTCATAATTATTTGTTTAAAGTAGATTCTACTATTTTTTTTAACTCACAGTAAAATGTCATACATTAATGTCAACGCTATTGTTTAACTTGTATCAGATATTAAATTACTACATTTTACTTATTAGAATTTCTACTAATTAAAATAATAAGCCCTTTTTATCATCGTTTTATCCTCGCGTGGATAATAAACAGAAACTTAAAATAGATTATGATTGGATAATTTAGGTGATAGTTGTTCATTTTCTTATTTGTATCTCCGTACATAGTGTCTTGAAAATTAAGTGTCAATATTATTATTATGCAATATCATAGTAATTTTTGTGAGAGTTACATATTATTTTTACATTTATTTATGAATCCCTACATAATCTATCAATTTTCAAGTTGTCTAACATAGTCTTGTATAACATAGTCTTGTTAATTCTGTATTCTTACATAATATCTAGATGCTTAACTCGTAAGTTTATGACTGTCATGAATTAGTTTATGTAGGTCATGCATTAGTTTATGTCAGTCATGTCGGATATTAGTGAATTCCTGATGATTCATTGTCTCCTTGCCTTCAAACTGACTCATTGGACCTGAATATTGCCGCCTCTTGTATGTATATAAACACCGAATTAGTGAGACTCTCAGACAATAAAGGGCAGTTTCGACTGTAGATAATTACCATTGAAACCTTGTTTAGTGTTTGATGTACTTATCACGTTTGAGTCTTTTATAATGAGCTTCGTTGTAGCCTTTTGTTGCCGGCATACAATAGTGCAGCTTTTTCTTTGCTGTTTCCAGACGTATTAATTTGCTAATGCTCATGTAAAGCTGTGTGTATCAATTATCAGTGTGAAAAGCAGTATATTTTGTGGTAAAGATAATATCGTTACATTTAATTCCTTTTGAAAATTCTCATATTGCTGTCATATTAATTTCGTATTATATTACAAAAATAATTATGTTATTCATTACTGTCAAGTGTGCTATGTTGAATATTTAATTAGGCAATATTACATATTATGTACATAATCGTAGATGACTGGTATATACTACCGTATCTTTTAATCATGTATTTTTGTACATAGCTACATTATATTAATATTTTTTTACATGAAATAAAAACTATTGCAAACTTTTTTTGTTATTCTGTTTATTCTTGCAACACATGGCTAATATACGTAATAACCCCACATAGGCCTACCTATTTTTCGGGAATTCGTTGAATATACCTCTTAATTTAATCCAACACAAACAACATTTTCATTGGAAATCGTGTTTTTATTTAAAAAAATATGTTAAGTTGTTAATTTTAATCAATTGAAAAACTTCGTATTATTAATTTGATAAGATATTCTTCATTCGAAATAACATCCGTAGATACACCAAAACAACTAAAAATCGTCGAAGGAAAACTTATTTTACGAATAACTGACGGATTGTGGCTGAACACACTGGAGCTAAGGAGTGAAGTCTTTTGTGAGGGACAGCATTTCTTAACTTGAAATGAGTAAATTTAATTTTGTATCGCAACATAATTTATCTAGTCTTTTTACTACAACGTGTTACCTACTATATGACTATAATTGCAACTAACTAAACAGTAGAAATGAATATGAAAGTGTACTATTTTGGAAGAAACTACACTATACAAAACGTAACAAAAATATGGGGGCTGTAAAATATCCCAGCCCCCTCTGTTAAGTCGCCTATATGTTACGCCACTATAAATTAAGACAAAATAGAAAAAAATTCAACATGTGATATTAACCTTTTTTCCCTTTGCGTACATAAAACAAGATACATAACTGGGTGGTAGTATACAAGTATATTTTCTATATTAATTAATAACTATGAAATAGTTAATTATAACAATTGGGAAAATAATTAGTCTAAGATATCACATTTTCATAATTTAATGACGTCATAAAATTTAAACAGATAATACAAATTGAAAACAATTCCGCTAAACCATTAAATATTTTAAGAAATGAATGACGTCATCAACAATTGTACTATAGCAAAAAGTAGGATTATAATAGCGGAAAACCCTTTTTTTAAAATATATTATTGAGAGTTAATTTATGAAGTCGTTCTTACTTTCTGTCTTGATGAAAAATCTGTTTGATGTGTCAGATGATGTGAAAGTTTCAAATAAATAATTTAAAATGTTTTGAACTATGTAGCTGACTAGACTTTTTACAATAAGAATGTATTTAAATAATATATTTTATAATAATTATATTCATATCATGGACTAAGTTATGTTTTAAATCTATGATTTAAAATGTGAAAGTATAAACAAGAAAGGAACTATATCTGATCATTTTGTCAATATTGTAAATAATACTGAAAAAGGTTGATGAAGAATATACAAATTTATGAAAAAGTATTAATGAAAAGTTAATGAAAAAGATTCCAATTTTTTAAACAACAAAATTGGTATAAATTATAAGTTACAAAACATTGATTGAAATTTATATCTAACGTTATTTGCCGAGAGATAAAATTAACCCACATTAAATAAAAAGCATAAAAAAGTAGCTGACATAAAAATTAATTGTAATACTGTTAGCTAAAATACATAGATTTAGTATATATAACTACAATACATGTTAGTTATTATTGATTTTATTTTTATAGGTGTTATGTTATACTTAATATTGTTTAAATCTAATTACTAAATACCATAGTAATATGTACATTATGTCTATGCTAAATACAATAGAATACCTGCATTTCCAGTTTCTTAACGATCAATAATTATACTTGTGAGTTGTTACTTCGCAACTCTTAAATTAAATTCTTATCGTTTAGTAGCTTCAATATATATGCAAGTATTTATTATATATTTAAGATGCTATTTTTCCTTCCATTTATGTAACTTTAGGTATTTATTTAACGGATGGCCTATCTGTTATAATTTCATTCAATTATATTATATATGGGAAAGACGTCAATGATTATATAATTATGATTAATTATAATTGATGCATCTCGAACGCAGTTTACCTCATATATTATGAACAGTCATACCCATATAGACTAACTAATGGATTCTATACATATATTTAAATATACTATATTATTAAATTACGCAGGTACATAATATATGTCGCTATTTTAGTTACATGTTTTGTCACACCCGAAGAACGTTTTTAAAGAAATGCTTTTTCTTATGTTGTCGAACACTTGATATTGAACAAAGCAGTAGGATATACATTGTTAATACTATATAACAACTGCATTATGCTTATTTCAACGGCAATTTCCCGTCAGTTTATTTAGCACAGTTTCATCCCATTGATTCATAGGTATAACGTCTGCAGTACTAACCCAACAGTCATAAGATACACTGGCTTGGAAACAAAACAGAACAGAACCGAGAATGTCTTTGAGAAGATTTTTCCTCTGGATTAAACTGACGAGGTTGTGTTGAATACAAATCAATAACTCCCGAAATGACTGCATAGAAAATACAGTGTAGTAATTACAAATCATTGATGAAGCAATGCAATTGGAACTATATATCTGGTACGATTATAGCGAAAAGATAAAAATTCATTTACTTTTTAAATATTAATATCGAAAATAATAAGAAACTTACATTACAATTGTAATGGAATCCAACAATGAAGAAATAACTCCAGAACAATTAGAAAAGGGAACTTTTGACGTTATTCTCCGAGTTTATATTAATCCCGGAGGGCGCTGGCAATGGTTACTACTATTTCTTATCGTATTTCCGATGGTCACACCGTTCGCTCTGTTTTCGGTATTTGCTCAAATCACTCCGCCTCACAGGTGCTCTATTCCTCTTTTCGATCAACAGAGAAACTCCTACAATCTCACCTACAATCAAATCACTGAACTGTTTATACCAAAAAAGTCAGATCCCATGGTGCCGCCGATGATCGGACAGTATTACCATCCATGTCTGCGCTACAATATGTCCTGGCTAGGAGGTGTCAGTACACTGAGAAACCCAAGTATTGAGGCACTACTTGAATTACGTAACATGTCGATGGTGGGTGAATGGAATGTAAGCTCAACTGAGCCCTGTCTTGATGGACACGCATTTGATACAAGTATGAAAGAAAACCAGGGCACTATCATTGAGGACTTTAGTCTGGTCTGTGAACTGTCAGCTTGGGATCCAGGATCAGTGGTGGCTTTTATGATATCCCAGTTGGTTGCCTGTCCAATAACTGGCTTAATATCAGACAAAGTAGGACGCCGAATTACCATAATCGTGTCTTTGCTGTTCAAAGCAATTTTCGGCGGAATTGTATGTCTCAGTTGGAATATGCTCAGCTTTACCATCTTTAGAACTATTGCGGGCTTTTTTGCGATGACCAACTATTTGGTTATATACATTTTCTTGATGGAAATTACGGATAGTTTCTATCGAAATGTATTTGCGGTTGTTATCACGCTCTGTTACAGCTTTATCGGATTGTCACTGTACACTGTGGTTTCTTTTTTGTTGCCATCCTGGCGATGGGCTCATTTTGCAATAGTGTGCTTCAATCTGCCAGCAATGTTCCTGCTCTGGTGGATGCCAGAAAGTCCGCGATGGCTTCTGGCAATTGGTCGTAAGAAGGAGGCTTTCGAGGTCATCAAGCAGGCCGCAAAAATGAACAATCCGAGAACGCAGCTGGGTTATACTGATGATGAGCTGCTCCTTATGATTGATAACGAATGCAAGGCGGTTACGCGTGGGAAGACAGAGCTTTGCCTGCCCAATCTGGCATCCATTAAAGACTCTTTGATGAGTTGGATTCTACTCTTCCGATCTCCAAAACTTCGCCAGCGAACAACGGCTTCAGCGGTAGTGTGGTTTCAAATTGCTCTCAGTTACTACATTGTAAGTTTTGTGTCAAGCAAAGTTTCGGGGGACGCCTACCTCAACTTCTGGCTCATCTGCGTTGTTGTGTCGCTGCCTGCAACTGGCCTTCAGTACCTCCTGTACTGGAAGTTTGACAGAAAGAAACCACTGTTCTGGATAACCTGTATCTTGGTGGTATTGTTTTCGGGTGTGGCGGTTTATCAGGTATGTGATTTAAAAATGAAAAATTATCAGTAGTAATTATTTTGTAAATTTTGTCACCATTTTTTTGCCCCCCTTTCATTATTACCTATATTATTCAGAATCTTGTTGTAGAAAGCGTTGTAAAATAGAGCGCATTTGTTTTCATGAGGATATCATGGTTAAATATCTAGTCGAACTTTTTATCAACGCTATAAATAATAAAGTTACTGAATATATATATATATATAACACATGTGCAATCATTCAAATTATGTTATTATGTTATTGCCCATTTTTACAAAGTTCTACTTTTTTATTGTGGCATATTCTTTTACCATTATATTTAGATATCCTGCTAATTCATCCTTCTGCGTTGGATAGTGAGCGGAGTTGGAGAAAAGCAATATAAATTATGAAAAATATTAACAAGTAAAATATAAAATAACACAATATTAGCTCTAAAAAATTTTTTGCATTTGTTAATAATATTTAAATAATTTGCAGTGAATAATTTTAATAAATTTGGAACATTTAAAAAACTATTTTGAAGTGTAATTTAGTTAACTCGATTTGGAGTTTGGTGGGAGTTTTGCGAATGAAGGAGTATAAAGATATATTGTATAATGATACTTCAGTAACGATGAATATGGTTGATTTGACAAGGTTGTCTGTCTATTTACTGAATCTTATACATTTTATAACATTATAATAATTTCGTATACTTTGTTTAATATTTAATAATTAATTGATGTAATTCACCATTTAGCTATATCTTATGTATTTTGAATACTTTGTTGAATATGTGTTTGTATTTATTATATATATATAGGGAATATTATATTTGCTAATATTTGAATATTTGTTAAATATTTGAGTATGTTGAATATTTGAGTATGTTGAATATTTGAGTATGTTGAATATTTGAGTATGTTGAATATTTGAGTATGTTGAATATTTGA
>JAUZND010075757.1:0-16567 GCA_034780555.1 Coelogynopora nodosa
CGGGGGCGCCTGATGTGTCTGACAGGCATGAGAGGTGTGTTTTAGGGGGGTTAGAGAATATGCGCCAATTTCAAATTAACATGTCCTTGAATATATCGATCAGAAATGTTGTAGGTAATGTAGGACCGAAGGAGGGTTTTATTTTTATATTGTGCCTAGTATAATATGTCAATACCTTTAGTTAATTATGTTGAGTAGATATTATTGTCTGAAACATTAAATATTGCAATGTTATTTGAATGTATGGTGATTATAATTGGTGCAAGTAGGTTTAATTTAGACTTCATTTCGAAGATTATTATCATGTTAATATAACCATGTATATCCAACTAACTAAATATCACTGACAACATTATATCTGTTTTTTTCTGCACAGTATATATTTACAATACAGTAATATGAAAGGCATTATATAGAAATTAAGTTCCTTCTTTTTGTCAAGTGTTTTATTATTTAAAATAAATAAATTTGACAACATTTTAAAAGTATCTAACCTTAACTAACATAATTAAAATATGGACATGATACATTGACATAGTAAAATGTATAATATTAAAAATTGAATTATAACAGATGGTATTATAATACTAGACATATTAATATCGTCAAATGTAATAATTAGGTTTAGTTTTTTTCCGAGTACTTATTATTTAATATGGATTGTAGCTGCACCGTTTAGCTATCATATAATAAATGTTGCGTCAAGCCAATTAATTAATATTTATGCTTCCGTTAACAGATAGTAAGACACGCTAAAATCCAAATCCGTAATATATATACTTATTATTTATTAAACGATTACTGTCAAAGGTTTGAATTTCAGACAGAATATGCAGGCGCATGGTAGTACTTATCAGCAGTTATTTGGTGTGATTATTCGCCACAATATTATATAGCCTCCTATATACCCAAGTAAAGCATGCCACCTCTATTTGCGGCCAACAGAGTCGAGTCCAGCACCAGGTCAACTCACTGTAGTCGTGCGAGTCTCTGAGAATGGTCTGCAGAACCTCGCCAGAGAGCCGATAGCGGTCGGGACTGGTCCAGGTCATGCCGATCATGCCGGTGAGATAGAGCTGAGGTTGACTCAGAGTGAGGTTGATGCTGGCCGCTTCCAGACTCATCGTGTCGTGCACCAGGTGGCTGCTGATCCTAGACACGGGCACAGAGTTGGGGTAGATTGAAAACATCACTAGAATAACCTGATCGATATTGCGTCATTTTCATCCATTTAACATTACGACATAATTTATTACGACATAATTTTTTACATAAATTCCAGAGTTACTTTCCTATTAAGCCTACTCAGCCGGCGAATTGGGGGGGAGGGGGGGGGCTCAAATTGACACATCAATATATTTTAGCTTATGCATTTAGATATTATTTATAAATTTAATACATTATCGTGCAGTTTTTCAAGACGATTATAGATATATCATTAGTTTTCTAATCAGAGGCTTAGTTAGTTGTACATTTAGTGCCAAAGATGTGCTCATTTTAATGTATTAGGGGGGTTGGAATAAAATAAAAAATAAACAGATTTTAGCTTATTTTTTATCAACAATGACAGCATACAGGTTATCAGTAAGCGCCAAACAAATTATTTAGCAGAAAGTTTATATTAAAAGGATATAAGTGATCAATGAAGGTTCAGACAAAAAAATGAAACGCTTTTTGATATAGACAAAATTAAATAATCTAATGAGGCTATTGTTAGATCCCTCTGAGTCATGACATATTACGACATCAAGTTCTCGAGTATACTCTACGAACATATAAGGAATCGAAGGTGAATAAATAATAAAGGAAGCACTTCAGAACGATTGCCTTAATAAATTCTGAGGAGTAAACGATCCAACAAAGGTGAGAATAACTTGATAGTGTTTTTTACATTTTTGGAATTTTAAAATATTTTTTCTATGACGTGCAGTGTTCTCCCTCAAACTGCTACTAGGGTAAAATGTTAAGAGTAATAAATGTCTTTTTTATTTAAAAAAATAAAGACATATTCAAGTTTAAATCTTCCAGATATCGTTTTTAACTTGATAAAAATAATGTACATACTGCTGAATTAATATAACAAAAGCAAATTACAATAGATTATACTAAATATAAATAAATATTTTTCACTACCAACAATAGTCTAACCCGACCGAGTACCATTCATGAATTACGGAACAAAATACAGGACTGAGTGATAAATGAGTGTCTCTGAACACGTGGCGCTCAATTTGAACACATACTGAAATATTATTTATTTAATTTTATTACCAACTTTCTATATTGTGGTGTTTTCTACACTGAGTTTATGTATTGCAAATCGTCAAACTGTCTTAATTGTGTATATTTTCATTATATGCCTATGTGCGGGACTTTTGACCCATCTTGTTTAATAGTGTTTTTTTTTCTAAAAAGAGTTATTTGTAGTTAAGTATTAATTTTTAATCTAGCGGACAATTTTAGTGGAAGATAATCCAATAACAATAATTTTATAACTGCAGATTCATTAATACATATAGCTAACCTCCGTAACCATTAGCCAAACAAAAATACAACTAAAATAATTTATTAATGGTCAACGTTTTGAAAATAATTGCCACTTTCATTACTTGTATTATTACTATTGCATAAGACCAAAGTAAGATAGCGGCAATACCTACCACTATCCAATGAAGTTACATCTGCACAATATTGACACAACCAACTTACCAATACATGGGTAGTAGTAAGGTCTTCCTGTTGGCAATGTATTCTCCAGGGCATAGTAGGGGGCAGGTTGTGTAAGACACGTTGGTATGTTGACTTCTATCCCGATCTGGTGGACCTTCTGTCGTATAGTTAGGGTGATAAAGAACCACGGATTCAAGTCAATATTTACTACTTGAAAGTAAGTAAAACAAAGTAATGTGTTTTAAACAGTTTATAACTTTTGATATTGAAAATAGAGGATAAAACAAATTGGATTTAATGCTGACTCAGACGGTACTTCCTTCTGGAAGTCTTTCTGGAATTCAACAACATAATCAGTGACGTCTTGAGTCTAATGTTATCGTTAACAAATATTAAAACTATAAATTATGTCGATCACTTCAAAAAATTTATGAAAAACGATAATTATTGTGCAGCAGATCAAAAAATATATCTACATATTCTTTGAATTGAATAAAAAATGGTTGATGGACAGTTACATTCTCATTAACAAAAAAATTGGTAATCAAAAGGCCTCGTTGGATTAAATTTTATAGTTGCGCTTCGGTTAGTGTTTCGGTCTGCATTGCCCTGTAGTATACGGAACAAGCAGGCAGGAGATGTGTCGAACGCAAACTCACTCTTGCCAGCAGACGAGGCAGAAGTAGCAGCAGTACTCGGCACTATGAGTGAGGCGCAGAGTCCCGCCAGTCGGAGGTTGAGCGTGTGGTAGCAGTGAGCCAGGAAGGCGTCGCTGGGACAAAGCAGACGACTGACCTGGCGGACGAGGTGACGCGGGTACATGGGGTCATTCATCTGGAGCTCCACCCGTTCACACTGGCCTTGGAGGTAGGGGGAGGCGGGCTGTCTCCCGAGGAACTGTACCGGGAGGAGAGAGAGTGGGAGAGTGTGAAGAGTAAGATAGAAAGCGGATAAAGCATCGTTAGAGTAGAAGATATAAAGGGAAGAGAGAGGAAAGAGACAAAATCAAAGCTAAGAGCAAAAAAGTGAGTGAGATAAAAGCAATGAATAAGAGAAAGGAAGTAGATATACAAAACAGGGAAAACAATTCAATGATAAATGCCGGTAAGTAATTATTGATATTATGATAAACATGAGAGAAGAGATGAGGTAAATGAAACTGAGAATACAATAACTTTGTTAGAAATGAGATGTATGTGTATCGACAAAGGTGGCCCACCTGATGGTCCAATGGGTAGAACTTGACAGTAGGTCTTAGCAGAAGAATGAAGAAGGATCGCGTCGGAATGAACTCGTGTAGTCGCGCCAGTTGATCCTCGGAGGGGTGCGGACGATGGAAGTCAACAATCTCTGCATTGGTAGAAAACAATGTGGGTTATGTAGTCATTAGAATCAAATCAATAGTTAGGCAGGTAGGTAATATAAAACATTTGCAGTTGCATATATTGTTTAAATATATATACAAAGAGTGTACGCACACGGTCACTTTTACCACACATCAAAACTTATAAGCCACAACAATAAGTAGGCACTGAATATAACGTAATATTTTCATAATTAGAATATCTTTATACCATGATTGTGTTAAAAATGAAAACATATACTAAGAATAAATACGAAAACTTAAAAAATCATATTATATGATCACATTTCATGCATAATTCATTGCATAATTATAGACAGTTAACAAAAAAACTAAAAGATTAATTAAAATATTTCACAAAAATAAATTTTAATTTGATAAAAAAACATTTAAAATAAAATATTAACACTAACACAAATAGGCCTACTACGTTTAACAGTTGATTAAATTAGGTTTTGTACTACTACGAATATCTTCATTGATGTTGAAAAAAAATACTCAGCAAAACAGCACTGACTGTGTACGTATTATAATAGAAGCAATATCATGCACACTGTCGATCTAGTGCTTCTCCATAATAATAAAGACATAAGATTGTATATACAGACACATTATACAGTGAATATGTGTTCAGGTTTATTAGCTTCACTATTAAAGTGTATTATACTCCCAGATATACTCATATAACTTAAATATTGATTTTGTCTACATAACGTTATTATACACGGAAAATATAAATCAATAATGCAACGCGAAACTGCTCGTTCAATGACGTTTTTCTATTGATCTGAATCTGGTACTAGATTTCTACTAAACTTGCAAAGTGTTTATAAAATACATCAGCAAATTTATAAGAATGTAAAAAAGATGCATATATTGAAATATATGAAATATACATGTTAGCAATCATGATGTGAAGTGCCCTTTGAGGATTTAATTCAAATAAAATAGTAGTGTATTAATGAACAAAAACAATGACTATTTTTTTAAGTTACAGCCCCGGGAAATGAACAAACTATAAAGTAATGTCTAAACATGGAATCATTAACAGATAAATCAGAAAAATGCTTCCTTAAAGTTAGTTTAAAAGGTAAAATTGATGAACTTAATGTAGACATTTTCATTGTGGACAAGGGGTTTCATCGGTGTGTTTAAATATATATTCTAATAGAGGGTTCCTACGCACCTTCATATTTAACTTTCCTCTAATTCCATATATTTAAATTGTGCATAAAATATCTGTTGGAAAAGTTATAACGAAAATGTATAAGGTCAATTAGAAATAACGAATACTGTAAACAAGAATCAAGTCTTGAAGTTATGATATGGTATGTTATACATTTACCAATTATCTAAAATAAATACTTCTTTTCAGTTCTGTTACATATATATTATATAAATAGATATAACAATTCTGTAAAAAAAATTATAATTTCGGAATTTCAATTAAAAAATATTAAATGAGGTGTGATAGATTATTCCATACGAAATTTTAGTTCTTTTAAACAGAAAATGTTTAAATTCCTGTGTTTCATGTTTTTAATAAATGGTTGAAATTTTCCGTTAAAAAAAATTATTTTTTTACTAAAATGTGTCAAATTCCCTGTGTTTTTCCTGATTTTTTTGCTAGTAAATTTTCGTTGAGTATTAAGTTTTCCTGAAGAGCGGAAACCAATGAGATAAAAATGACGTTGAATCAATATTTTGTAAAATTTGTTTTAAAAGTTTATTCTGTTACCAATTCATATTTGTGAAAACAAAATAACGAAACAAGTAATATGATAACCAATAATGTAAAATTATAAACAATAATAACAAAACCGTGTATGTTAATCAGAAACTGACTCATTTATACAGATTATTTAAATAACAATAACAACTGAAATTAGAAACAGTTTTCAAAACATACATAAAATCTCAATTACCTTCAATTAAATCTTCATCAAATAGCTCCACTATTTAAAGTATTAAAGAAATACCAATTGATGTTAAAATAAGGCTGCTAATCACTCTATTAAACAATATAATTTATATATAGATTACATAGTAGATTATAAACATAGTAAAAATGGGATCTGAAGTAAAAATTAATGATAGACCATAGGGCCAAAGTTTATAGCAGATTTACGCAGCAATACTCTACACAATCCGTAATTGAGAAGTGAAAAATGATAAACGAAGTTGAAAATTACAAAGTTAAAAAAGAAACAATCAAATGAGACACACCTCCTTTTCTCTCATATCTAAACGTAACTATCATTTTAAGAGAGAAAGAGACCGACCTGGTTTGATCTTGGAGTAGGGCTCATAGCCATGATGAAGGCAGTGGACAAACTTCTCCATTCGATGCATCAGACTGGGGGACAGGTATATTTCAGTTCGCCCGATAAACATTCGCTTCAGAGAATTTTCACGAATTCCGTCCAACTCCGTTAGTTTAGTGAAATCAACTGAAGTGGTTTCATGTTTGATGTAAGTTATAATGAATAATTTTTGTTTAGACATGAATAAAAAATTAACGTTAAATTTCAATAATATGGAATGACAAACAAAAAAAAAGATTAAAAAAAATCAATAAAAAAGTTTTGTCAATAAATATTTGCTTCAATTATGAAAAATAAGCAATAAGATAATGGCCTCACTAAAGAAAATGTTCAAACCCACTTTATAAATATTCCACATAATATACGAAGTATTGTTATAACAGTTTGATAAAATGGAATTGTTAAATAATAATTATAACAGAAATATTGTGTAAAATAGTTTACGAGAAATTAAATATTTCGAGACTAAACTGGCGATACTTTATAAGTTACTTTATTTTGATTGATTTCAGCATCTTTTTAATGGTTTCAAACGTTTAAAATGAGTATATAATTTATAAAGAGGTTTAAGGGACATTTCCTCATTTTCAATTATCGTAGTAAAAAATGTTTGGCGAATACAAATTCTAATAATTTGCGAACCACAATTCTTTAATCAAAAATAATATACGACTCATATTAGTACAACAATGGGTACTCGCTTGTGGATTGGTTTAGATATGAGATTTAAATCCCCCAACTGCCCATGATGCACTCACTGTCGTCTAGACTCAGGCCCTCCTTGACCACATCCAGAGTGTAGAGATAGTCGAACCAGAAGGCGCCGTACTTGCGCCAGATAAAGGCCTCCGTGTAGACGGCCAGATAGGCCTCCCGGTTGAGCGAGGCGGGGTCACTGCCCCCTCCCAGCTCCACCGGGCTGGCCGCGAACAGGGAGCCCGAGAGGTAGTTGACACTGCCGTCCGCGTGGTGGCCCAGACCTACCGTCACTAGGCTGCTGTTTGACTGAGAGAGGGAGGGAGAGGGAGCATATACCGGATGTTGAGTTAAGAGGTGTTGGAGAAGGATGATTCCGGAGGAAATTTAAACTATTAGTTAAAATAACCAAAAGTAACTAAGATAAACAAGAGATAAATTCAAAGGACTTTAAATGTTCAAATTAGATAAGAAACACAAATGAAATGGATTTTAGAAGGTCGATAAAAACAATCGATATATTATGTATAGGCTACATTGAAATTAATTCTTAAATAAACAAATGAAATTAACTATAACTCATTTTGTAACTTTTTCTAGTATTATCATAATATAAATTTAACATATTTATAATTAGTGGATATTAATGATATATATTTAAACAAGAAATGTACAGTAAAGTTTAAATAAATATTAACACTTATTAAAAATAAATATAACATTGTATAACACGTTTTAATTTATATTTAAAAAAATTGACGTTCTTTAAATTTTGATAGTTTGTTTATCTTAGATACTTGTTTTATTGCCGACCCTGAAAAACAATTTATTATACCTCCTGAATTAAGTCACAACCAATTCTAAGTCTAATTCACAACTAAGTCACTTTTACAGGATCTAAAAAAGTAGTCCGATCAATATCAAGATTTACACTCATACATTTTAAAAATTATATTTAGAAGTGTATCTGCTATTTTGATTGCTATGACTTCAACTTGTATACTGAAAAGATTAATTCAGAAGGTTAATAAAAAATATTTATTATCTGTAAGGCAATTAAAAAAAACGGAACAATATACGTATACCTACTGAAATTAAACCGTGCTCAGATAGATTATGTTCTAAATCTTTCACAATATACGTATTGTAAATAAATCCTGCTCAGAAAGATTACATTTTAAAATATTTAATAGTCTGTAAAAGTATTACAAACCATTTTACAATCCATAACTTTTCAAGGTTTTCCATTCCCGCGGGAACAATAGCAGATATTTATGGTAGTTGTACTATTTCCAGCGGATTACATTTACAATTACGGTACCTACTGGTCTCAAGGTCGTTTTTTAAATTATTATTAATAAAACTTTTATATATTGTTTTAAAATTATATTATAATATACAGAGGTGTTACCCCAAAATTCTAAAAAGCGGAATTTGGAAAACATTTTCCGTAATTTGGAGAAAAAAAGCTTAATAACACATCATTTACAACAAAATCAAAATTATAAAAATGCGGAATTTAGAAGTGACATGCGGAATTGAGGTTAAAATCCGTAATTACTCCGCAAAATCTGTAATGGTAAACACCTCTGTATATATATATATATAGAGTATAATAATATGACTCTGTGGATAGCATTATAAAGGTTCGTATGAATAATTTTTAAAAAAATCTTTTATGTTTTGAAATATTAATATGCGATTAATATTTTACGGGAATCATTTTTATGAAATAAATATTATTTATTTTCAAACATCTTTAATATAGGAATAATATAATAGTATAGTGTTATAATATTAAAATAGTAGTGTAATAAAATACTGTAACATTTGTAATACGGATAGTAGCAAAATAAATTAATTATTCTTTATCGATATTAGGAAGAGTGTGTCCACACTATTAACACAATCCGAATTCCCGGTTTTTCCAGGCAAATAATTGTCATTTTCCCGGATTATAAGTTTCAATATTTTACTGGTATGTTAAGTCGAATTCAAACAAACAATAACCTAAAATATCTATTAATGGAAAACTTAAACATATAAACCCTTCAGTCATATTAACTGTGCATAGCGTAAAAGAAGTCAATAATAGTAAAATACTCGATTATGCATAATAAAAAAGCGATGTTAGTTGAAAACGATAAAAGTCATATTTATTATAAGGTAATAAAAGACTGGGCAAAGTGCCAGCAGATAATTTTAAAAATGCACACAACAAAACAGCTAGACCAATTCTCGGTTTTCATTTTATAAATAGTTAAATTCCCGGTTTTTGCCTTGAATCGCCAAATTTCCGGTTTTTCCAGGTTTTCCCCGGTCGCGGACACCCTGTAGGAATACTTTAAATTGCTACTTGATAAAATATACGTGTAAACTAATACTACCTTGGTAATTAATTAATATCTTGATAATGTAAACAGATTTTAAATTTAATAATTCAAATTTATTACGGTATTTTAACGAATTATTTTTTCTATTATAAATAATATTATATAATAAAAACAAAAATATTCAGTAAGAAAAAAATAATTTCAAATATGAAGCAAAGATTTCTACTTAATACCCAATTATACAAAATTTATTAATAAACAAAATAGAAGAGAAATCAAACTATATTTTTATTAGTATTCACAGATCCTGTTATTATCACATACTAGTATTCTGTTTAAAGTATTGATTTTTAAAACTATTTTGAATTAAAATAAGCTTGACAGTAACTATACTGATTAATAAATTGGCAAAGCCTATGTTGGTGAGCATACATTATTTCAATACATTTTGAAAAACAGTAAAAAATCGTATTTGGTTTGTTACCTGGTTCAGTCAAAAAATGTTTTTGTTCAAGGTTTTTGTTCAAGGTATTAATAAAATAAAACAATATTTTCCTTTAATTTTATTTAACCCAAGTGTGAATAAAACCATTTTGTCCTTTACTATACTCTATATATATATAATACACGCTCCTTGTAAAATGCAATGGCCACCTACACTTTCAAGGGCACCGGCGGTGTCATCATGACCGCAAGCGCATCGCTCGAGTCGACAGAGTCGGGCCCGTGTGCAGCCCGTCTGAGCGGCAAAGAAAAACTGGCCGTGACAGAAGACGTGGATCCCAATACCGTCGAACTCCATCCGACAGAGAGGGCTGATGTGCAGCCGGCGTGTGTTATGGTTCGACCGGCGGCCCGCTCCATTACTGCTCTTTGAGGTCAACTGCGGAGCGGTAGATTATAATGAATTGTAGCACCGTAGAGCACATGCGGGGATTATATGCGCAAGTGTCACTGTCCATTATGTCATAATATGAAAATCATAAAATCAAATAAATCATTTAAAAATTATTTAAAATCAAAGTGATCGCGTTGCTAATACGTTAATAATACGAGGCGTAAATAGGTGTTTGTATTCTAAACGGAACGAGAATAAGTCTAAAACCTTAAAGGCTATTATAAAACATTTATATAATAATAATATATATTAGGTAAAAATTTTCAATTAGTAATTGCCTTAATAGCAAAACTGCTCTATTAGCATGTATAGTTCATGCAACAAATATATATTCGCATATGTTTATTTATATTATATTTGGATATAAGCAAGTGCGGTTAATAGGATTTTTAAAATTTAAATCGAGCGATTTAAAATAGAGCAATTCTACTGCATTGATGGCAAAAACTGTTTAACGTTAATAGTAATGTCAAACGGTATACATTTTAAATGAATAACTAATTTAAATATAAATAAAATATATAAATTTACATTAAAAAAAAAAATATATATATATATATAACCGACGTTTTAAAAAGTATAAAAAAGTCTACTGCATTTTACCTATGTTAATAAATGTAGTTTTAAACTTAGTATGAAAACAGTATATATATTGATGTGCATTAAACGGTAATATTAAATGTTAAAATTAAACACAATACAAAGTTAAATAAAAATACAATTTTTATTCTCGATGAATGTATATTATTACAACTCAAAATACACAAATGAAATTATAAAAACGTAAGTTTTTGATTTGATGTCTCAAAATTATGATTAAAATATCAAAAGTGAAATTACGCGAACAATTTAATCAATGTTGTTAATTATTTGTCATTTTTATCAGGAATATTATTATTTTTATTAACAGTAAATAAATCCTATATATAATGTTGAATAAAACAAGTTATAAAAATAACATTGATCATTTGAAATGAAATAGTTTTTCTTTTACTAAAATCGGAATTTTTTATATTCAATCATAATTTAGGTATGGGTTCGATGACAAATTCAAATTCTGGAAAAACGGGGTCTAGGGCGGAGCCCATGGTTCCTTTTAAACAATGGAGGTCATTATCCATGCAAATTAATACAATTATCATCACTAAGAGAAAATATATGCATATCAATTTTTTTAGAAATCGTAGAAAATACTACAAAATCAGGAATGTTCCGTTTTTTAACAATTTAGAAAAACTATATTTTTTGGCAACAAAAACCCGGAAAAACCAATGCCTGAATTAATTATTTATATTGGTGCAACCTAAAACGACAGTTGATGCAATTTAACAAGTTTTACTAAAAAGAAATTTAATAGCAATTATTAATTATTTAATAATGATCTTATGAAATCTCTAAATAAAAGAGATTAATACAAAATTCATTTTATGCTCTAGAGAAAATATCTCACATTTAGCATTTTATAAAAGGTATTGAAAGACTTTAATAGCATCTGATAACACCTTTAAATAATATACAGTTATTTACACGATGTTTTTGAATATTACGAATTATTCTCCGATTGTATAGATTTATTCTACGAGCCCGAAGACTTTACTGATGAAATGAGACTTATAACTGATGAAATGAGACTTAGCGGATGAAATGAGACTTAGCTGATGAAATGAGACTTAGCTGATGAAATGAGACTTAGCTGATGAAATGAGACTTATAGCTGATGAAATGAGACTTAGCTGATGAAATGAGACTTAGCTGATGAAATGAGACTTAGCTGATGAAATGAGACTTAGCTGATGAAATGAAACTTAGCTGATGAAATGAGACTTAGCTGATGAAATGAGACTTAGCTGATGAAATGAGACTTAGCTGATAAAATGAGACTTAGCTGATGAAATGAGACTTATAGCTGATGAAGTGAGACTTATAGCTGATGAAGTGAGACTTATAGCTGATGAAGTGAGACTTATAGCTGATGAAGTGAGACTTCGCTGATGAAATGAGACTTATAGCTGATGAAATGAGACTTCGCTGATGAAATGAGACTAGCTGATGAAATGAGACTTCGCTGATGAAATGAGACTAGCTGATGAAATGATGAGTGCTGTAGTTATGAAACAAATGAAAAAATTAAACTCAAATATTATCGGGAATGTATAGTGGGATCCTCTCTGTTAGACTGCATGGTATGCTTGACATAATTTGACTTGTGGGGTAGATGTATTTAATCGAATATAATTAAATCACACTTTTATAAATTGAACAATAAAATGTGTTTACTTATTTACTACTAAAAGTTAGTACTTTCCGCTTATTCCATAAATGTTCCTTTTACATAATAATCTATTTTTCTGTTAAATAACTAGGATAACCTTTCTTATTTCTCTTACAGGTGTGGTTTCAAAATCGTCGCACAAAATGGCGGAAAAAACATGCCGCTGAAATGGCAACGGCTAAACGTTGTCATGAGGATATCAGTGAAGAAATCCTGGACGACACTGTCTCAGATGACGGTGACATAATAGACTCAAAGGAATTCTCCCTTGGTAAACTGGACAGTGATAGCGCCGCAGCATTTCCCCAAATGTTTAATTAACATACAGTAGTAGATAATATGCATTTTCTAACATTAGTTAAGTTGTACACCACAGAATTAGTTTTAGTCATATGTAATTTACCACATCGCTTTTATTTCACGTCGGACTAAATATTTATTTCTCATTTAAAGATTTCTTTTGTTTTCATGTTGTATAAATTTGTTTATAATATAATATCATCCAAACATTTAAGAATAACTACTACTATCACTACTTAATATTTAATCAGTAGTAAAATATTATTTTACTGAAATGTTTGCAAAGTTATTGAACTGTTATTTTTTATTTGTTTTTTGTTTTTCCTGTATATATAAAGTTTTTAATTTTTGTTTCAATTGATTTTGTTTTGTTACGGTACAATTTTTAATGGTACTATTTTAACATGAAACATATATTTTTTGAATAAGTAGATATTTGTTATGTGATACACTTTAAAATCTATTTATTGTGAAAGTGGGCTTTTCGAGCTTCATTGCAAATAATCAACATAATAATGGAAAGGATTTTTCACTCGACATGTATAATAAAAATAAGAAGACTTCGACTGAAATTTGATAAAACACGAAAAAATATGTGTACTTTGCAGTTATTAATCGTTTTCATTATTATTTTGTTTTCATATTTTAAAATGGCTTAGCATGACAATATGAAAATATTTTTATGATTCATCAGATTTTGGAGTTTCTGCATCCTCATTGTTCATTTTAAAAACGAAAACTCAGTTCCTGTTATATTATGAAGTACATCATTTTCAACTATCCTCAGTTACTTATAGGTCATCTGAAAGCATGCAAGTTCAACTTTTTGTGTAAATAATAATATTTCTAATCAGCTGCTGGCCCCGTGGCAGCACCTATAATTAAGTGGTCTGTTTGACAGAGAAATACCATCACATTTCTAGGTGAACGTCTTTTTTTGTAGACATAACTCCTATACCAACCCGCCGCAACCAACACCTTTAAATATAAATAACATATAGTCATGTGTAAAATATGTTCTCCGTTCATGATACTTTACACAGATGTCTATACCATTACCATACTTGTACAACCCATTTCTATTGTAACAAAATATGTACCTTTATTGTATGTTTTACTTCAGCGTATATATAGGCCTGTCCCTATATTATAGCATGTTATTTATTCTATTAAGTATTTGATTTTTTTGCATATTGTTAAAATAAGGTGTACAAAATTGTTGTTTAAATAACTTCTAAGTATTGTTCCTCAATTTAGATTTTTGACTTCATTCTTAACAATATGTAGAATAATAATGATCAATACCGATCAATAATGTAGTTTCATTCAATATAACTCAATCAAATTTAAATAAATATTTTTGTAATTGGCATTTTGAATTAAAATTTTTTTTTTTTTAAATAATAGATTTTAATAATAATAATCAAATGGTTAATTTATTTCAATAATTTTATCAAAAGGCTACAGTGCATTAAACATTAACGATCGATATAGGATATGCGTTTAGATTGGTTATTAATTACGTTATTGATTAATACGTTGTTATTAACTGCGCTTCGATTAATCTTTACAAAACTAAATAGCTAAATTAACCTATAGGAAATCAGGGTATTACAATATAATTAAATGAATTTAAGATTTCCATGACGCATGGATAAGTACAATAGGCCTACTCACTTGATTTACCATAATATAGATTTCATTGCACTTTCTAAAGAACTTGAAATAACCAATAATGTTAGGCCTAGTGGTTTCAATTAATTTATACCAAAAATTCTTTGGTGCTTTCTAAAATAATAGTCTACTGTAATAACAATTTTAATTAATTATTATAATAAAGTTCTATTTAAAATGTATTATTATAATTTATTAAATTCATATAAAAAATTCCTGAGAAAAACTCATCGTGTGACTGAACCAACTTTTAGTTGAAATTCACTTGCCAGATTAGGTTTTTGCAAATTCTTATATTGGACGCATGTGGTAACAATTTTATGCAAAATTTTAAAAAAAATTAAACGTTGGCTTTTTTGTATAAAGACCAAAAATCCAATATGGCCGCCATTTACAATTATATAAATATTGTTTATCGGACAAAGGAAATCGTTTATTCCATATTTTTGTATTACCAGATATATATATGAAATCAACCTTGATTCATCCGTTTGAACTATCATAATTTGTTTTTTATAATCCCATTATATCTTATGGACTTATTTACAAAATGGCGCCATGTGAAACCGAAACTAGTCTACAATTTAAAAACGAAAAACTGTAAAACTTTAAATATAAGTTAAAATGTTCAACTGTGATATATGGTAGAACGTGTTTGTATCAATACAACATAATTCTATTTACATATTGCATATAAAACTTACTATTGATATTGCCGACATAGGAAACTTAGAGGATACATTTAATTACAAATTCAAATAAATGGCATAAACGATTTCCTTTGTCCGATAAAACCATATTTATATAGTAAATGGCGGCCATATTGGATTTTTTGTCTTTATACAAAAAAAGTCAACTCAACTTTTGAAATGACAATTTGGGTTTTTTCATTTTGAAATAGTTTGAATTTTTAAAATTATTTCGTTATTAATATCCTGTTATTATAATAAGGTACATACAATAGGCCTATATACCTCGAAATCTCAATGAAATGCTATTTAAAAGAGTTGTATACATAGTTAAGCTCAAATATGTATCTGAACCCCTTAGTCCGATAGATGGAGCAGCGGGATGAACCCTGTAAATATCTCAGAAATGCAAATAAAAAGAAGTATGAATGTATGATAATAAATGAGATTAACGAAATGCTTATGTTACCATTTTGGTCCAAATTGTGTACGAACAGGTTCACACATGTTTTGGCCTTTAATTTAAGATTGACATTATTTACCTTATTAACGTCATTTTTTAAATGACAAAATTTTAAAGGTATACCTCAGCTCTATTTACAATTTGATGACCAACTTGTCTATTTAATCTGTCATTATACATTTCAACCACTGACTGTTATAATTAGTAAAATCAACATAACGACCATTTGATTTAATATAAAAAAGGTAATTATAATTATAAATAGATCTGTATATGACCCTAGCCAGTTGATCAAAATTCAATTAATTTTTTACAAATTCAAAGTTAATCAATGCTGAAAGATTTTCAAAGAACAGGAACATTGGATCTCTTAGTTACACGGAGTTTATAAATGCTGCAGTTTAGATGCTCAGTTTTATAGTTTCAAAGAGTCCATTAAAAGTAATTGAAATTATAAAGGTCGCATACAAATGGTAGAAAAATGAATGTTGTATTTAGAATATTTAGATAAATTACATTACATAAGATAATTATTCAATATCGTCATAGAATTAATTAATCAACATTAATTAAGTCATATAATTAATAAATCAATATTAATTAAGTCATAGAATTATTCAATATTAATTAATCATAGAATTATTTAATATTGAGTCATAGAATTATTCAATATTGAGTCATAGAATTATTCAATATTAAGTCATAGAATTATTCAATACTACGTCATAGAATTATTCACTATTAAGTCATAGAATTATTCAATATTAAGTCATAGAATTATTCAATACTACGTAATAGAATTATTCACTATTAAGTCATAGAATTATTCAATATTAAGTCATAGAATTATTCAATATTAAGTCATAGAATTATTCAATATTAAGT
>JAUZND010075768.1:0-38462 GCA_034780555.1 Coelogynopora nodosa
AAACGTCAGATAATCAATATATATATCAGGTAACCAAATAGAATCGTCAGATAATCAATCTATATTAAGTATCCTAAAAGAATCGTTAGATAATCAATCTATATCAAATAACCTAAAATAAACCTCAGAAAATCAATATATATATCAAGTGATCTAATTTAAACGTCAGATAATCAATATATATATCAGGTAACCAAATAGAATCGTCAGATAATCAATCTATATTAAGTATCCTAATAGAATCGTCAGATAATCAATATATATTAAGTATCCTAAAAGAATCGTTAGATAATCAATATATATCAAATAACCTAATATAATTGTCAGATAATCAATCTATAGCAATTAACCTAAAAGAAACGTCAGATAAACAATATACATAAAGTTCCCTAAAAGAAACGTCCGATAATCAATCTACATCAAGTAACCTAATAGAAACGTCAGATAATCAATCTTTATCAATTAACCTAAAATAAACCTCAGATAATCAATATATATCAGGTAACCAAATAAAATCGTCAGATAATCAATCTATATCAAGTAACCTAAAAGAAACCCCAGATAATCGTCAGATAATCTTAAGTATCCTAAAATAATCGTCAAATAATCAATCTATATCAAGTAACCTCATAGAAATGTCAGATAATCAATCTTTATCAAGTAACCTAAAATAAACCTCAGATAATCAATATATATATCAGGTAACCAAATAGAATCGTTAGATAATTAATCTATATTAAGTATCTTAAAAGAATCGTCAGATAATCAATATATATAAAATAACCTAATGGAAACCTCATATAATCAATCTATAGCAAGTAACCTAAAAGAAACGTCAGATAAACAATATACATAAAGTACCCTAAACGAAGCGTCAGATAATTAATCAATCTACTTCAAATAATATAATAGAATCGATATTGATAATTCAACTACTGACGCCCCAACTAATGTACGTCTGTAATATTTACCCAAGAAGAACCTAGAGAGGATGGTCGAATTTTCCTATCGGTGTTTGATAGTTTACTGTTCAAAATATGCTACTAACACTATCATTGTGAAATTCTCAGTATCTGTATAATTAGGAATAAACTTTTGATTTTCATATTGTATATTTTCATAGGATATAGTTGTCTAAATGTGAAAATTATCTAAAAATAGCCTTTATGTACTAATATGCAATAATATATATATATAAAAAAAACATGTAATATTTTTAGCTGAAGCATTTTTTATCACTGACATTTTTAAATACTTAATGATTAATTAATTGTTGTCGTTTATTAACAACTATCTTCACTATATTTCGATTTTTCACTTTATTTTTCCCCTTATGCATTATAATTAGCACATCTTTGTTGTTAAATACACAGCTAACTAAATGTTTAATTAAAAAATATTTCACAAAAATGTACTAAACTGATATAGAATATTTAGCTACATGTGCTAAATATTGGCAAGTTGAAACACTTGAGGCCAATTCTTAATTTAAATAGCTATGGTTTTACAAAAAATAAATGTTTGAGACGTTTGCCATATCATAAAAAGATACCATAACTATATACTACATTAAAACATTACAATATCTCAAATATAGTCGGTTATGAGTTGAAATATAAATTTTTAAATTAATAAAACCTGCGTTCGTGTCCTATAAAGAAGAATAATGACATGTTTTAATGATGTCTATATTCTGAAATAAAATATATTATTAGAGGACTATTTAAAAAATATTTCATTATTTGTAGTGCATTAACGATAGAAAAAATGTATAATAACTGCAATGAATTCTAAAATTGCTGCAATTTTAAAAATAAAGATTTTAAAGGAATACTATTTAAATATTCAAACATATTTATACTAATTATTCATTGTTTTTACCTATAGAATTGAACAACTGGTTATTTCGATTTATAAGCAATTCATATTTGGTTTATGCAAATTGTATATTTTTGGTCAACTTAAAATTTTTGTTGATTATTGACTTAGTAACTTTTAGCATTAATAAGTGTTGCAATACCGTGAAGAGTTATTAGGAAATAAATTACATTACTTTTCAGAAAGACCTTTTCGAGGTTAAATGTTTATTAGATTTAATATATACTGGAGAGGCGAAATATAAAAACGGAAGCCGGGAAAGGATGGTGAGAGGTGAACTGAGCTTAACATTAATGAAAATGGATTCATTTTAATATTTGCCTTCATTTCGGCGCTTGCTTGACTTTTTTAAAAGGCAATTTATTAGAATGGAAGTCTTTGCGCCGCGTGTGTAGAATTTTGGACGAAAATAGGAACATTAGTGAAGTGAACCTAATTTAGGAAGGCATTAATTCAGTCTCATTCAAGTAGGGGAATATTTGGAAGACAAAAGTTAATAGATTTGAAACCTTTATTTGATATTATAATTAATAGGCTATACTTGTTCTCTGTAAAAAGTGTAGTCTATTATTGTATCAAATAATGAAGAGATACATTGTGTAGTTATTGTGATAATTAGCTCATTTGATGGTGATTTTACTTTCTTTATAAAGTAATGAAAGGGTATTATCAATGTATGTCTATATACTAACTATCCATTGTAATAACTATACCGTGTACTAACTATCCATTGTAATAACTATACCGTGTACTAACTATCCCATATAATAACTATACCGTGTGCTAACTATCCCGTGTGCTAACTATCCCGTGTGCTAACTATCCCGTGTGCTAATTATGCCGTGTAACAACTATCCTGTGTAATAACTATCATGTGTAATAACTATCCCGTGTAATAAATATCCCGTGTAATAAATATCCCGTGTAATAACTGTCTCGTGTAATAACTGTCCCGTGTACTAACTATCCCGTGTACTATTGTAACTATCACATGTAAAAACTATCCCGTACCCCCATAAAGCACACTATTACAAAGTACAACTTTTTCTAATCAAACATGTGAAAAACGAAATATAACACATAATCAATATTTCCGCAATTTCGTATGTGTAAAAATTTAGTAACTGAAATAGACAATGTTTCAAATTGAAAGTTATCAATTAATAATAAATGTTTTCAGACGCACTAATTTGTTCTACATAACATTTAGAAAAATCTAAAATCTTACTTGCCAGAATTTGCTTTTTTCTTGTCCAAGAAACAAATAAGCTCATTTTTCAAATAAGCTCAATAAATTCATTTTATAACCATATTTCTTCAAATTCTAATACTTATAACTTTGGAATGTACTCATAATGATTAGAACTTTGGAGTGTACTCATAATGATTAGAACTGTGCAGTGTACTCATAATGATTAGAACTTTGTAGTGTACTCATAATGATTAGAACTTTGTAGCGTAATCATAATGATTAGAACTTTGGAGTGTACTGATAATGATTAGAACTTTGAAGTGTACTCATAATAATTAGAACTTTGTAGCTTACTCATAATGATTAGAACTTTGTAGTGTACTCATAATGATTAGAACTTTGATGTGTGTCAGTAATATGATAGATATAAGCGCACAAAAGAAAAACATATAACATTTAAACAAATAACTATTTAAAGTATGTATAGGGTGAGTTATTAGTTAAAATGATCAACTACCACCTCGATTCATATTTGATTTACTTTATTTTTTCCCCATGTTTTACGAATTTCTATGATTTGTTTTGTTTTTGGGACTGTCTATAACACAAAAAGAAAATGGTTGTTGTGGTGTTGGTAATGTTCATCCATAATGCATCATTACCACATTCATATACCAAAACAACCAGTGACTTTCTGTGTTTTAGACAATGACAAATGACAATGGTGCAGCACGGCAAATAAAAAAGGCAAACATCAATGTAGATGGTAGCTGACTCTTTAAACATACTTTAAAATATTATACAAATTTAATTAAATTATAATTAATCATTAGTAAAACAGTAAACATATAATAATAAAACTATAACTATAAATTATACTTACAATTAATTTACAGCTATATTGCCCACTGAAAATATATCACATTATCGATATATAAATTAATTTTACTCATTTTAAAATATAATATGTAATATAAAACTTTTTTGGTTTATTTACCATAAATGAAGTCTTGTTTAAATTATTACTAAAAAACTCATTTTTCCAAATTCGAAAAGCGCGCTCCATATTAAGAAATAAGCTGACACTTCAGCTTTTGCAAGTCTATTTTTACCACATACAGTAAGTCGAAGACAAGAAAGAAATTATCAATTTTTTCCGGTTACTTAATCACATGTTGTGAATATATACTTATAATCATCATCGGTCATCTCTGCAAATAAAGAAAAATATATGCATTATCATTCAATTCAATTAATTTTAGATATGACTTTTTTATCAAATGTATCAATCTTGCAACATTTTACACTTGGTGTTATCATATCTGTACTAGATTAAAATAATTGAAAAATATACACATTAATTTTTTTTGTCATTTTAGTTTTCTAATTTTTAACTTTAATATATATACTCGTATATATATATTTTGCTGTGCTTTTTATATTAAAATGATCAACTATTAGGATATTTTTAACACTTTGATTTATAATCACATCGTTTATGTAAAATACATTCAATTTAAATTATTAATTTATAATATTATTTAATTATTATTTTTTAAAATTTTGAATTGTATATTCGAAAAAATAGTAATTATTAATTTGTCACGTGGTTTGTTGTATTAACCAACTATTTCGTTTTAACCAAGTATGTTTTCTTAACCAAAATGTGTCGTATTATAGCAATATATCGTATTCACTTAATATGTGATAATGATAACAAAATGTATAATTAGTTCAAACATAATATATATATATATATATAAAATAAAAACTTGGAAGGAAATTTAATAAAACATGTTATATTGTTGACTTGACTATATTTATTTTATTTTACTGCATTTGTAAGTGAATCAAAACTAAAATATTAAATTAGATTTTTTAATAATCAATTTTTTACACTTTTTAGGACATTAGACATTTATATACAATATATATATATAAAAGTTAAACTGCTGTATATATGAATAATAAAATGCTGTTTAAGATGGAGACAATGAAACTATATGATATACATCATAAACTTATATCACGGAGATAATAGAACTACAGGTTGGAGACCATAGAACGATAAGATGGAGATCATACATATGACTATAGGATGGATACCATAACACTATAGGATGGATACCATAGAACTATAGGATGGATATCATATAACTAAATATGGAGACTATATAACTCTAAATGGAGACCATAGAACTACAAATGGAGACCATAGGACCATAGGATAGATACCATAAAACTATAGGTTGGAAATACAGCAACAACAACAAATTATTTATAATCATTTTATATGTTTTACAAATTATTTTATTTTTATTTTAAACATATATTAAAAGTTTTGTCGTTAAAAAAACAAAAACAATTAGGTACACTAAAAAAACGAAATAATCCATAGTTTTATGAAAATAAAAAATTTAAAAAAATATATTTTGCAATATTTTAGGGTCGACAAGATGGAAAATTATAAATTTAAATGTAATTAGATAAACAAAATTTTAAAATATATTATACTAATTCAATATACTCCTATATAAATATATATATATGTTACTCAATACATAATGATTAGAAGTAATCATACTGTTATTCAACTTTTAAATATATTCTGGAATAATTTCACGCCATTTTATTCACTGTTGAAAGACTTTTCGCATTCATAATTGCTATTGATCTGTCACTTTTTCTCTATTCTATTTCTTTACAATTGTATGGATACTTTAGGATATAAATAAATAAATCATGGACCGATCAATTTCAGGAAGAATTGATTGAAAAAATGTATACTTGACTAAATAAGTCACCTCTCCAACAAAAATTCCTTTCACTCTCGCTGTCTGAGCTATCTCAATTTTTTCTTCTGCTTTAATTCTAGTAACTAGGTAGTAATCTACAACTCACACTGTCTCTACACCGTTTGCTATAATCGTGAAATAAAAAAGATATTTAGTTTTCATCATGCAAATACCTGATTGAGCGAACGAGCGTATAGATGAGAAAAACTAATTCATTAAAATGGTATAATTTTTCTTTTCCTAATTTTAAAACAATATTTATTATTCAAATAATATTGCAATAATGTATTATTTACTTAATCACTTAATCAATTACATTTTTAAAATATATTTTTAGACTTATTTAATATACGAACAAATCATAATTGTGATAGATACATTTAATATTCGTAGATTCCTTTTACAAGGTAGCAACTAATACAAGATATTCCGTGGTAATATTTATTTAGTCTGCTGCAGGAAGCGGAGTTTTTTTTTGTTTATAACGTTTTATTTTTTCTATAAACAATCTCGTTGTTTACAGTTTTTCTAAGTGTTGATTGCGCACGAGGGTAAGACATTGATAGTGTGTTATGTGGGTATAGGGAAGATGCAGGACGATGAAAAATAGTATAAATAGTTCCCAATTTATCCAATTTTTCTGTAGCTGACTATATATGTATAAGGTGTGAAGAGTGATGATAATATTATAATGTAGAGTTAACATACGTTGATGGATGTATAAGGGACATATTTTGAGAACCTATCTATATTAAACTGAGTCTTCAGTAAGTGTACACAACTTATAAGTTATAACTTGTATCTTGTAAAATAATAACTTGTAACTTTATAACTTGTAAGTTAAATAACTTATACATGTGGATATTGGCGGATATCTATCACATGTACTACCTTCTTTATCGCGAGAAATATACCGCATATACACTAGAAAAATAAAATCTTAACTCTAACTATTTCTTAATATGTATAATATTAATTTTCTATGCTTTGTTTTATAAAAGTCCATAAAAGGTGTCTAATATAGTTGTTTATATTATGCTGTATAATGAAATTATTTTTTCTTCTGCATAAGTATTTCCAAATTATATAAAACCGGATAGAAAAATACTATTAATTATTTACAACCAATAAAATATAAAAGCCGTCAATAAGAAACACAAAGAAAGAACACAACAGCTAAAATCTCAATTGTTATATTGATTTTCTTCGATGTTCCCTGGTGCACCACGTTAACTAATATAATAATAAAAACTACTTCTTTCCAATCAATCCTTTCTCTTTCTCTTTCATTCTCTTTTCATTACGACAGACGTGTCAGATTTCAACACGATAATACAATTTAGATTTCGAGTTTAATCCTTTTGTCATCTGGTTTCAAAGACTTGTTCAACAATTGTGTAACCGCAGTTGTCACTGATGCAATTTCTGTGTATGGCGAAAGCTTAATACAATCACAGAATAGTAAAACGGTCGTATATTTTATAATTCTACATTATTAGGTTATTAAAACTTTATTCATTAAAAATATATATTGTATATAAATTAATATACTCTAATAATATTAACGGAGGACTGATTTATTAAATACACTGATAAGGCAATACACTGATAAGGCAATACACTGATAAGGCAATACACTGATAAGGCAATACACTGATAAGGTAAAACACTGATAAGGTAAAACACTAATTAATGAAAAGTGAACATTCTTACAAAAAATTAAATAATTTTACCACATTAATTGATCAAGGTAAAAAAAAGTAAAACACTACATACACACATATATATATATATATATAAAGTGTATCAGATAATAAAAAACATTATTTCATAATTGTTGTTTACTGTTAACGAACGTAACTTATTTGGTGTTTTTTTCTATTTTTAAAACAAGTATTTTAATATTTGTTATTTTCAATATAACAAAATACTATATTTTACATTTCAAAACAATGGCTCCTAAATCGAATGCAATATACGTACATTTAATGCGTTTATTGTAATTTATTAATTGTATATGAATATCTGCTCTACGCACGCATTATATTACTGTATTTAACTGTTTATCAATGTATTCGGCTAACTTTTATGATGTTACATTAGTTTATGATATTTTATTATGATGGCATGATACTCGTATATGTCATATTGATTTCGAACTGAATAATTATTTAAGAACTAAAAATAATTTTACTCAATTCGAGAGATATTTTTTCCAATGTTATTTTTCAACGTTATTCAACAGAATATTTTTTCCGATATTCTGTTGAATAACGTTGAATTTTACCCCAATAGTCAAAAGCGAGTATGCTTTATAATAACATGTTCATATTATGTATGTACTATTAATTATTAGAGACTATGTATTTAAATAATTTTTAAAGTTTCATTTTCGAATATAGACATTTTTAATAGTAAATTTAACAATATCTTTGATTACAAAAATATAATTTTATTATATTTTTATACAATCTATTCTTGTTAAATATAATGAAAAAAATGTAATATGTGCAAATAATGGTTTTTGTAAGAACAAAATAGTATATCTCGCATATAATTTGATGTCGAATACAAATTAACTTTATGAAGCAGTACATTTTTTCATAAAAAAGAAGAACTGTTTGTTTAAAGTGTTTTTTGTGATCTATGTCGACAGTGGCTGTTAATTCATATTACTTTTCACACAATTATCTGACAATAAATTAATTGTAAAGTTATTGTCTGTATGTTGTTCCACTCCATTTCTTTTTAAATAATCGTATTTATTATATTTTTGCTATTATTTGTCATGTATGGACATCTACCAATAATGGCCACTACATTGTTTATGTAAAATCCGGAAATAGTTAGTTCAAATGTGATGATAATATAATTTCCAAATGTAAATCCAATTCAAACTTTTTCAATTCCACTACAGCTTATATGCTTTTTTATAACTTAATTAATTATGTGTTAAACTGTGGGAATCGTGATGCTTCTGCGCACATAAACCTGTAAACTGCTGCTGATGATCATATGTCCCGCACCTTTTTTTGACCTTTTTTAATAAATATTTGTTGTTCCATGTGTTTTCTTTATGATCCGGACTGTCTCCAATTATTGTGTTGCTTTTTTAAAATCCACAGGAGTTTTATGTCTTTGTAGCTTTACATAGTATGGATTGTTTGGATTGTAAACATATTTTATAAATAATGTTTGTGGTTTTATGATAATTCATTCCTTTTGTTTGACCTTTCTTTTTTATTTAAATTTTTATTTATTTTGTGGTGATGTTAAGGATTTTAATAGAATGTGTTCATTTACTACTAATACATATATGGTTTAATCACGATCCGCTAAAAAAAAGCTATACAACAAACAGTACGCATGTTGTTAGCAGACTGTAATTAATAGTTCATGTTTGCAGAGTGTTAGTTAAAACGTTTATTAATTTTAAAATAATCAAGTAACTAAATTTATTACACATTATGAGCACTAATGGATATGTTATTTATATAAATATGTATCTGTATAATCAAGGTTTGCAGAAACAAAACTCAATTTGTAATTTTTAAAAATAGTAAAGTTTATTCATAATTTTAGTAAAACTTGTAAAACGTATACACTTTTAACAATTTATACATATTTAGTAAATATATATTATATTTTATTAACAAATATTTAACGTAACTGATACATAGAAATCCCTAATGTCATATATGAAATAAAAATGTCATTATATAATGCAATACTTATAATATAAATGTCAGAATATATTTTATCCTATACATTACACGATTAGAGACTTAAATGATTAGATACTTAAAATTCGCTCTTCAACACTTCCTATTTATTCATTTATAATATTGTAGTAAATATGACATATGATGATTGTTGTTCCTATAATCTGCAGAACGCAAATATATAATGTCATTATGTATTTCTAGGTTTTCTATATTAAATCGCTGAATATTGCAAATATAGCATGAAGAGCACATGAAAATATAATTTTTTTTTGCTTTACTTTAACCTAAGAAATAGTTTTCATCAAGACTACTGTGAATACACAAAGCAACTTCCCCATGATTAGAGCTCAGCTATTTCCCCAGAAATCTCTGAACATCATGAAAATTCAAGTTGATAGTCGCGAAATAGTGAGTGGCTGGATGAATAAATAGTGAGTGGCTGGATGAATAAATCTAATTTCACTTCCTTTTTATCGAGTATAGTTAATTGGTGACATTGCAAATTATCTGAACTGCCCATTGATCTTTGACTACAACTATGCCTTCTAGTTTCCTCTCTAATGTATTATTAAAACGCGTTCCACTTTGTTTTTGACAGTTTATTAAGTTTCCGCCGCATATTTTTTACCAATTTCAGCAAATTAATTAACTATACAGCCTGTTTTGACCAAATCCACGGAGCTAATGTTCCCGTTCATCACATCATTCAACTTAATTAACTATACAACCTGTTTGTAAAAATTGTAAAAAAAAACTAATACAATGCGTTTATGTGAAAAAGCTTTTCAAATAGCTTCATGGTGCCTAAATTGATCAAATAAATGTATCTATAATTATGTGTATGCCACTACTCATATATATTACGCCCGTACATGTCAATTGTATTTATAAATCTAATAATTATCACAAAGGAAGAAATAGGTTTCATATATATATATGTTTGGAAATTATACTACTTGCATGCTCTAGTAAATGCAATGGCATTTGTGAGCTGTGAGCGAAATAGAATCTAACTATCGATTATATTACCATTATAGTTCATTTTGATTTAATGCTGCGTTAATTAGTGTAAAATTAATTAGTGTAAAGATACCATTAAAATACATAAATTTAAACGATGCCTAAACGAAAACTACGATCAATATATAGTTATTATTAAAATATTATTATTAATAAAATATTAATTCAATACAAATGTATACTTAAAAAAAAAAATACATGTAATGTTATCAGCATTTTCATTGGTTAACAATTAATAAAAACGTTATCTAGACCTACTTAGAAAAATTGATCGGCGGACCTTTCTACATGAGTATGCCATTTTCAAATAAGGTATTTATTATACGAGCTGTGAAATATTCTAAATAATTAAATTACATAAAGTATTACAAATAACTAGTACAACACTTTTTCATTATATAAATAAAACCAAAAGAGTAAAAAAATATTTTAAATAGTTTACATTGTGAATTGATTCAGATAACGTGTATTGAATTAATAGAATTGTCGAGTCTATTAATAGTAAATAAATTTAAATAGTTTAAAAATGGAATCATTTAATACGTTTTTCAAAATACTAATACATACTTATTTTATCTACATCCATTTATAGCTAGGTAATAATGATTTTAATAAAAGAAACAAAATATTATATGTTCTTACTATTACATAATGTTGCAATTTAATTTATAAAGTTTATACATAAAATTCAAATTTCTATAAATTGCAAAGCGGTCGATTGCAAATTAAGTAATTATAACGGATTTTAATGTCGAAAATTCTTTCAATCTGAATATTTATATTATGTATCTGTTTGATAAAAATTAACGCCATAAATAGTTACATTTGGAGAAATATTTTATCAATATTCTAACCGATAAATTGAATAAACTCCACCTTAATTAAAAGCAACTGAATACATTCTACTAAATCACATTATAAGACTTAAAATGTTCAGAAAAATTGTCTATCAATGTTTTTTGCTCTTAGTAAATATATTGTTGATGTTGCTAAATATTGTATGCAACAAAATAAGGCAGTAAAATTTCATAAGAAAGATTGGCATATTATCCTCATTTTTCTGCTTATTATAAAACTACTTTTACGTTCTGCCTATTTTTCACTCTTAATTAAAAAGGCTACTATTTTTCCAATCTATCGGTGTGTACCTCAGTGGCTCATATTATCATTAATCGTATCCTTCTATCTCTTCAAATACGGGAAGCAGGCCGATAGGTAATGCGTCGTAGATGTAGAGAGTGTGTATGTAGGTAGTGGTGGGGGAAGGGGAGGGGAAGGTAATCGGGGGGATTTAGTTTAACAGATGGAATTAATTTGGGTCTACTTTGGATGGAACTGATAGAGACGAGAGGGGGAGGAGAGGAGAGTAATTTAGAGGATTATTTTGCAGATACAATTAATATTGGTCTGCTTCGGGCTAGTTGAAAGGAAGCTGTAGCTGAATAAGAGAAATATATAGACTGTGCGTTTCAAGTTTTTAGATTTTGAGAAGTTTATCTTATTAAAAGCGCTTCAAACAGAGAAATGTTTTATTGGATCTGAAATCTAATTTACTAATGATATCGTGAGCTCAATAGCATTTGTTTATAATATTTGTGCCACGTTGTCAATGGAAACATTGTGTTTTTAGTTTACTGGATATGTTATTGACTGGTTCCATTTTGCTGTATCCAATAAATAGTATAAATTGTATACCGAATATACCTAACAAGTAGAATATTATTAATTTTACTATGTTTGAGATTGGTTATTTTGAAAATGAATTATACTTTCTTATTTATTATACAAGATTGCAAATCCCATTATGGCAAAAATGACATATTTTTGTTATTTTTATTTTATTAATTACACAATAAGTATTTATAGTTTAATATAAGCAAAATAAAATAAGATTTTTTAAATAGTTCTAAATGAACAATTTTTATATAATAATTTTAAATAAACAATTTTTTTAGAAAATATTTAAATAAAATGAAAATCAACTCTTGTATTGTTAAATTTTTAACTTTGTTTAACTTTAAGTGTAAAACGATATACTGATACTAATAATTAGTTTTGAAATCAGTATTAGATAATTAATTTCAAATAATTTCAAACATGTCATTTAATTTTGTTTATAAAATAATAAAAAGTTGTAAATGATATCAATGATTTTAAATATATTAAAGTAATAAAAGATAATAAAGTATTAATGAATGTTGTTGACAAATTATTTAACGTTGCGATTTATATTAGTTGATAATAGTGAGATATTTAAATTAGTTGATAATGTGAGATATTTAAAATAGTTGATTATGTGATATATTTATATTAGTTGATAATGGTGATATATTTATATTAGTTGATAATAGTGAGATATTTAAATTAGTTGATAATAGTAAGTGAGATATTTAAATTAGCTGAACATTTTATATATTTAAATTAGTTGATAATGTGAGATAATGAATATACAATGTAGTATTCTATATTATAAATAATTTTTAAAATCGCAATTAAGATGTAAAATTTATTTAAAAACACACTAATTCAAAATTCTCTTATTAATCATAGAACTCATTTTAAATATAAATTAGTTATAGTTATGTTTTAACATGTATATTTATGTATGACTATTTTAGATAATAAATGAGGTATGTCTATTTCAGTGATGCAAAAATAATCAGTTATAATTTATTTAATTAAATAAATATTACTATAACTACATATTAACTTATTATATTAGAATGTGTTAATTATATATATACATATATACTAACTAATTTTTTGTGTGATAACAACAAAGTTTATTTTTCAGTTTATAGATACTACAATAGTAGTCGTATTCATAGAAACATTACTATACATACTACATTAACAGTTTTTAACAATCTATTTATAAAATGTCTAAGGCCGTATACACCATGCTTAATATGAATAATATGCTTTTGATTATTTCAGAGAGAATAGAGAAAAAATATGTTACTAACAACAACATGTTATTTTTGCTTCCAATTCTCCTACTTGCACAGATAGTTAAACCTGTACAAATGCCAAAGAAAAGTTGATTTGAAATATCTTCATTTTTTAGAAAACAACTATCAAAGATAAATAATATGCCGCAGTTGCATCTTTGAAGCTGGCTTATCTGTCATTCTAAATGTTCCGTTACAATTGAGTATAGTAGATGCTCTAGTTCAGGCTGAAACAGTGTCGCATGTCTGTCGTGCACTGCCGCCTACTCTATGAATCGATGGGGATGTGCATATAGACCGTGTAGCCCCTACAGCCTTGTTTACTTGCCGAGGTAAGCAAGAAATACAAACTGAGAGAAACGATGAAGCCTATATAGCATTCTAATTGCACTATCTCCTTTAAGGAGTTCCATTTCTCGCAGTGAGTGTAGTTATGGCAAGTAGGCATGGATGGTAGCCTACTGTTTGTTGTGTAATATAGAAAGGAAATAAATACGATAGATAAAAAGATAAAGATGTCGGCTTGCATTTAGTTTTGTTTTTATAAGAAAAAGTTCTATTTGAACATGTACTAAGTATCTAGCAAATTACTCTATAAAATTCTTTTATAGACAACAGATGCTTACATTAATAACGTGCAAACCTAATGTAATAACACAAATGAAAAATATAAAAAAGTTCTTCGTGTAAATTTTATATTAGAATAAAAGGCTCTAATTGAAAGATAAATTGGTTCATTTAACATCATTCAGGTTTACATGTATATCATATTAAATAATTATATTGAAATATTTGACAAATTAATATTATGAAAGATACTAATTAGTTCATTTGTTATCCAAGTAAATTCAGAGGTAGTAATGTCTAATATTCGTATAATTATTAATTAATAGGACACATGGAGTCTCTAATATTTTAATGAGCAAAATTGAACACAACAAAAATGTTTGTGCGTTGATATTTTATTAGTATTTTGTGTAAATGTATTGTTTATATTAATTATTAAAATTTTATTTGCAATTAGTTGTATAATATTATTGCGTTAAATTGATATGTTATACAATACTAATACATTACATATATATTGGAATGTGTATTTGTTTTTAAAATATAGATAAATAATTTATTTAAATAGACAATACACTATATGAAGTAATGATCACTTCTTTTAATGAGAGAGAAGGGGAGAGTGGAAGAGCGATACATATAGATAATGAACACTATGATGAACTCCCTCATCGACTCGTTTTAAACTCGTCATTAAAATGAATCAATAAATCCTTTATTCCGTCCACAAACCTTAAGAGGGCAATAAAAGTGAGGATTTACGTTTGGGATATAAGTGTTAGGGCATTATCAGATGCCACTAATTGTTTTTATTGATTAACGTAAAATATAAAAGACCCGAATTACCTTTCTTGTGTAAACGATAGAAACACATGCATGTTTTAATTGTCGCCTACATCATATGCCTTCATTGTAACATGTTAGGTAATTATGACCAGAAACTAATTAATGAGACCAATTAAATATATTGTAGTAATAGTAACTTTGCATGCTTAATATCGACTATAGGAACATAATCTTGACATTATTTATAGCTTTTGAAACAAAATATAAAAAAAAAAACTGTATGGAAATTTTAATTGCGTACATTCTTTTGCTGTAATTTTTTAATCATAACTAATTGGATAAGTTTTGGACTCTTAATGGCCTTTTCAACCAATTTCTTTTATTTTATAAATATGGATATTAATAAATAATATATACCATGCTTATGTTTCAGAATTTATTAAGATTGGTATTTTTTAAGGATCGATATATTTAACCATTAATTGATTATAAATAAAAGGATTAAGCTATAAATCGAAAGTATATTAATTTAAAGTTTTTAATATATTTTATTAAATATATTCCGTTTCATTTGTTCTAAAGATTTAGTATTATATTATACAACTTTATCGAAAGTTTACATTTATCGAAATTATACGATTTGCAGCACGTTAATGTTATGACGTAGAGTGCGTAATTTGTTTTCATATTGTATTGCATTATTTACTACTATACCAAAATATATTTACTACTATACCAAACCGCACCAACATAACCAAATACATTACATGTGTTGTCATACTTTTTGTTCAGATTTAAAATTATTCTTCTTATTTTTCAAGTTGTGCTTGTATCTAGAATAACTAAAAGGAATACCTCACATGGATCAATTTATATATAGCAATTGTTACCAAAAAATTGATTGCTCGATTATGTGTTAGAATTACATATATAAATCAATAATTTAATTAAAGTGATCCGATTTTTGTTTTTCTTTATGACACTGGGTTTATCATATAAAAAAATATTAAGTAATATATTTATTCAATTCGATTTATTTACAACACATCAATCATGCAGAAACCGTTTTGAATTAGCCGCAAAATTGGCTGATTTATCCTTCTTCAATAGAAACCACCTCCTCCATAACTTTTTAAAAGATCAAAAGAGAACAGAAAAAAAATATATAGATAGGTTAAAAAAATTAGCTATCCAAGTTGACTACTTTACGAATATGTTTTCCACTCTGATCTCTCATTTTAAATCTCTACTTCATCCAGTCTTTTTGCGTAATCCGTTTGCGCAAAAAATCTCCCCGAATTGAAAGGAAGGGAGACTAGAGTCTTGTTGAACTGGGGCTATATTACGAACATAATAAACAAGAGAGCTATGCAACAGACCGCAGCGATACAGATAAATTGGCAATTTGCAAGATCAATGAAAAGACCTCTGATGGCAGAGTGAATGTAGCCTACCCTGCCAGAATGGGACGATGTATATTAGATAGACTCACATTCCTTGAACAATAACAAGAGGGGGCAAAAAGGAAGAGTAGATATGTGTCTCTATGAGTCAATGTTTTTCTACTAAATTTGTCGTTTATATTTTTAACATTCATTGGAGAGATAGAAAGAGAGGGAATTATTTTAAAATACGAAAGTTAGAAAGACGGAGAGAGAGTGAACCGAAACGGGATCATAGACGCAAGAACAACATGAAAAAGTGCTCAATTAGCACAAGATGTTTACCATTCGCTACAGTAATTCTATTGAAAAAATTATCATACCAGTTTTGGTGAGAAGAATGCAAAAAGTTGCATATACAAAACTATAAATTAAAAAATTGCAACATCATTCAGGATTTTATTGGATTGATAAAATTGTTTTAAAAATATACAAAACCTAGTTTCTCATATTTAGATAAAAATATACATTGACATAATTCAATATGTATACATTAAAATTAATATTTAAGCTTGAATATATAGTAATAATTTGTCTCATGTAGAATTTATGCACATTATATTTACAATGTTTATATTTTGTATTTTGATATTCGTTTATATATATATATATTTTGCGTATGTTATCAATATTGTTTTTTTGTACTTTAATTAGTATATATTATATATAACACAACTATTGAAAGCCTTCAACATTATGAACTAAATGAAATAAACTCAAATATCAATACACTATTGTTATAATTTATCAGAATACATTATCAATTATCAATTATCATTATCATTATCAATTATCCATTATCAATTGAATAAAAACTTGATGTAGTACTTACTTCGAATTATATATTATTACTTATGAAATTTTGAAGAGGAAGAATAAGAACATGTTGTTTAAGGCTAATATCATGGCATACTGTTGTGTTCGACACCTGAAACACCGTTTAATGTTATTGAAATGTTATAGAAAATATGAATATTTTGATTGCTGCACTCAATTTAATATGATTAAATATTTGCATTTGAAATTATTCATATGTGGTTATTGCATAACCTATAGTAACCCACGGCAACGGAAGATTTTATATACTCATTACAAGTATTAACTAGAATGAGTTATTGTTATTAAAAATATTATTTATTTAATATTAAATCTATCGTCAATTTAGAAACTTTTGTGACCAATTATTTTAATGTAAAATTAAAATTTTTAGCTAAACATTAATTTTTTCATTCTTAAAGATAAAAAATAAGACGAATGGTAATTTTGACGAATGGTAATTTTGAACATCTAAACAGTTTCGACTTTAGCTAGTATAGATGTATCATTAAATTTATCAAATACATTGGAAATAATTAATTCTATTTATAAAAAAATTAAAGTTGATTAAATGATTGAACGTGATTATAAAAAAACTACATTTTTAACGTTTATATTTAAAGACCGTTCTAGTCACAAATAATTAGTAGAAACCCCCAAGCTTTCAACTCAACATCAAAAAATGCACTTAATAATGGAAATGAAAAAGACAATTCGACGACAGATATCGTCTTTATTAGGACCTCGGACATTTCTCTGCGTTGTTCTCAGCTGCAAATTATTTCAAGTGACTTTCAGAGGCATAATTATCTGCCATGCCAAGAGGGTAGAGCCGTCAGGGGAGAGGGAAGGATAGGGGAGGGGAGGATAGAGTCGACAGGGGAGGATAGAGCCCATCTCTCGCCTCCACCAAATCACCAGACACGCTACCTGATTGCATCACTGCCAGCTGTCCGAGAGAATTTTTGTTGGATTATGCTGATGTGCATTTTAAGTTTCTTTTTGTCTTAAGCCATTATTTTTCCCTCCTTGTACATATTAGGGGTATATGTATATAGGGTATTGCTGAATTTAGATCTGCTCACAGAAAATTCTTTAAGTCTGACAGTCTTTATTCAGCCCGATATTTACCGGAAGATATATTTCAATCTTTGCATTCTTTCCTCCTCCCTGTTGACATTCTATCAGCATCTTACGGCAGTCAGGAAGCTAGCGCGGGTTCTTCACTCAGTTGAGATGGTAAATCTGGCAAAAGTGATCCTTTCAACATTCTAGTTCCAGTATATATAGAGTAGCTATGTGAATTATTGAGGGTTACACAAACTATTCACATCTGCACCAAATACGCATTGCGAGGGTAACTTTTGCATACTTTATGATTATTGCCGGTGAAGTAGGAAACATTTTTCATAAACATGATTTTTATGTGTGGCGTAGCTAGGCAAGTGCATCATGAATTAAAGTATGCTGTTATTTAATGAAAAATAACAGAAATGTGTGAACGTAACGTAAAAAGACGAGTCAGAAATTTTATTATTTATTCCTATCATTTGAATTAATATTGCAATGAAAACATAGAGTAGGCCTATAAATGATAATATATATATCTATAATAAAGACAAAACATGACGAATACAACTTTTTATTTTACACTCGGTTAGAAACTTAAGCGATACCAATGTTTTTGTTTGATATCTAAATATCCGGGAGTGTTTAACTTGAAATAGAATAATCATATTAACACATAGCAACATTTAGATAAATTATTTTTTTATTAAAAAAATATTTCACTATATAATATGATTTATTTTTTTACAATATATTTATAATTTTACTAAATGATTTGTTCTACACTGTTTTATCACAAACAGCTGTTTAGAAATATATTGTCTACGATTGTTTAGCGATTGTCTATCGATTGTCTAGCGATTGTCTAGCGATTGTCTAGCGATTGGGTTGTTCAAATAATTTCTAAGTTGGTAATTTTTCAATATTATTATTTAAAATAAAGATATGAAATTATAGAAAAGGATATAACCATAGTGTTATTCTGTTGTCATGTTATTCTATTGTCAAGTTATTATGTTGTCATGTTATTCAGTTGTCATGTTATTTTATTGTCATGTTATTATGTTGTCATGTGATTCTGGTGTTATGTTATTCTATTGTCAAGTTATTATGTTGTCATGTGATTCTGGTGTCATGTTAATCTGTTGTCATGTTATTATGTTGTCATATTATTCTATTGTCTTGTTTTGCTATTGTTACGTCAATCTGTTGTCATGTTTTTTTATTGTCATGTGATTCTATTGTCATGTTTTTCTATTGTCATGTTTTTCTATTGTCATGTTATTCTATTATCATGTCATTCTATTGTCATGTGTTTCTACTGTCATGTTATTCTATTGTCATGTTTTTCTATTGTCATGTTATTTTATTATCATGTTATTCTGTTGTCATGTTTTTTGATTGTCATGTTATTATGTTATCATGTTTTTTACTATTGTGATGTGATTCTATTATCATGCTATTCTGTTGTCATGCTATTCTGCTGTCATGTTATTCTGCTGTCATGTTATTCTATTGTCATGTTATTCTGTTGTCATGTGATTCTATTGTTATGTTATTCTGTTGTCATGTGTTTCTATTGTTATGTTATTCTGTTGTCATGTTAATTTGTGGTCATGTTAATATGTTGTCATGTTATTATGTTGTCATGTTATTCTATTGTCATGTGATTCTATTGTTAAGTTATTCTATTGTCATGTTTTTCTATTGTCATTTAATTCTATTATCATGTTATTCTGCTGTCATGTTATTCTGTTGTCATTTTTTCTATTATCATGTTATTCTGCTGTCATGTTATTCTGTTGTCATTTTTTCTATTGTCATGTTATTCTATTATCATGTTATTCTATTGTCATGTTATTCTATTATCATGTTATTCTATTGTCATGTTATTCTATTATCATGTTTTTTTCTATTGTCATGTGATTCTATTATCATGTTATTCTGTTGTCTTGTTATTCTGCTGTCATGTTATTCTATTGTCATGTTTTTCTATTGTCATGTGATTCTATTATCATGTTATTCTGTTGTCATGTTATTCTGCTGTCATGTTTTGTCATGTTTTCTATTGCCATGTGAATCTATTATCATGTTATTCTGTTGTCATGTTATTCTATTATCATGTTATTCTGTTGTAATGTGATTATATTATCATGTTATTCTATTCTCATGTGATTCTGTTGTTATGTTATTCTGTTGTCATGTGATTCTATTGTTATGTTATTCTATTGTCATGTTATTATGTTGTCATGTTATTCTGTTGTCATGTGATTATATTGTTATGTTATTCTGTTGTCATGTGATTATATTGTTATGTTATTCTGTTGTCATGTTAATATGTTGTTATGTTATTCTATTGTCATGTTATTCTGTTGTCATGTTATTCTGTTGTCATGTGATTCTATTGTTGTTATTCTGTTGTCATGTGATTCTATTGTTATGTTATTCTATTGTCATGTTATTCTATTGTTATGTTATTCTATTGTTATGTTATTCTATTGTCATGTTATTCTGCTGTCATGTTATTATATTGTCATGTTAATATGTTGTCATGTTAATCTGTTGTCATGTTAATCTGTTGTCATGTTATTATTTTGTCATGTTATTCTGTTATCATGTGATTATGTTGTCATGTGATTTTATTGTTATGTGATTTGGTTGTCATGTTATTCTGTTGTGATGTTATTCTATTGTCATTCTGTTGATTATTTTTTGTGACATTCTGTGATTATATTTTTATCAGACTATTTTATTTTCTCAAAGATATATTCAACACTTAAATATAATTAGGCAGGATATTACCTTATGTTTGTAGAATACACTATGATTTCATGCACCGTACACATGAGGTGTGTTATATGCATTTCTTGATAGAAATATTGAAGTGATTTTACGTAGTGTTTAAATTTTTTTGATAGTAACTGCAGAAACATATAACAGCCATTTTCCAACGATAGACTCTACATTACATGTATATAGTCTGTTCCAACTTGTTTCAATGTAAAGACAATAACATTTAAATGTATTAACAAAATATTTTTCAAATAGATTTAAAATGGCATGTAGAAATTTTAAATTTGTTTATTTCCGGTATAGCTTATATGGATTTTTGAAAATTAATTAAGTCAGTACTAAATTATGCAAAACGTGACGGAGGAAACACATAAATTTTAGAGTTTCCATTAACGGTTCATAGTAGGCTATACGATAATATTTTATACAATGTTTTTTGGTTTAATAAAATAATATTAATGTTGTATATATATATATATATATATATATATAAATTATTGTATTTATCGACATCGTCAACGAATCATAATTAAACCGCTTGAATTTGGTAGGCTGTCTTTTAAATTGACAAGTTATAATGGCCACTTTGTATAATTTTCAGAATTGTTATTATGATTTAAAACATTATAGATTAATATGTGAATCAATGTCTGTTATAATATTCTTTCATATGTAACAATTAAAGTCGATTTATATTTTAAAATCTTATAATGACGATTATACTTTAAGAATTAGTATCATATTAAATAAGTTTATGAGAATTGGTATTAGGGGGCCATGTGAAATAAGTTTATGAGAATTGGTATTATGTGAAATAAGTTTATGAGAATTGGTATTATGTGAAATAAGTTTATAAGAATTGGTATTATGTGAAATAAGTTTATAAGAATTGGTATTATGTGAAATAAGTTTTTGAGAATTGGTATTATGTGAAATAAGTTTATGAGAATTGGTATTATGTGAAATAAGTTTATGAGAATTGGTATTATGTGAAATATGTTTATGAGAATTGGTATTATGTGAAATAAGTTTATAAGAATTGGTATTATATGAAATAAGTTTATAAGAATTGGTATTATGTGAAATATGTTTATGAGAATTGGTATTATGTGAAATAAGTTTATAAGAATTGGTATTATGTGAAATATGTTTATGAGAATTGGTATTATGTGAAATAAGTTTACGATAATGAGTATTATGCAATTGGGTATTAACCAATGTAAGTTTATTCTAAATGTGTATAACTCAAAAAGGGTATTTAGCATACTTATCTCTTAAATAATATAAAATAATAACCAACACTTTAAAACCGATAATTATTGATCTTTTAAACGCTGGTATATATATCTTTTCCACATTGGAAATAGAATTACAATACAAATATAGTTATGTGATAATTGTTTCGACAAACCACAGCCTATTATTTAGAATTTCCGGTTCACATATTAAAGTTATAATTTGATTTGATTTTTATTCAGTGGTATTTAAAATTATGCAACATTTATAATGAATTTGAGCATTTTATTTATAATTTAAGATAAATGTTGAAATTAATTAAAAATAAACGGGTTTAAATATTCTTAAGTAAATATAAAATAAATAAAAATGTTTTAATAAAGAATATAATATATTTGAATTATCATATTAACCATCAAATATCATATTAACCATGAAATATCATATTAACCATGAAATATCATATTAACCATGAAATATCATAATAACCATGAAATATCATATTAACCAAGAAATATCATATTAACCAATAAATATCATATTAACCATGAAATATCACATTAACCATGAAATATCACATTAACCATGAAATATCATATTAACCATTAAATATCATATTACCCATGAACTATCATATAAACCATGAAATACCGTATTAACCATGAAATATCATATTAACTATGAAATATCATATCAACCATGAAATATCATATTAACCATGAAATATCATATTAACCATGAAATATCATATTAACCATGAAATATCATATTAACCATGAAATATCTTATTAACCATGAAATATCCTATTAACCATGATATATTTTTTACTAAATTAAAAAGTAAACCTTTAAAGGTTGTCAATTCAAGAATTTTTTTCTTACTTTTGATATTTACCTACATACAATATATAATATCATACATAATCATATTTATAGACAACAGAGAAAGCATTTTAATTAAATTTAAAACTTTAATATTTCAATTATTCGCTCCATTTAAAATGTTAAAATTCATAATTTGTGTTTTATATAATTTGTTTTGCTATTTTATAACATGAATTTCACTAATTATATATTTATTATTATTAGTATTTTTTGTAAAATTTGAACAATGAATTATTAAATAATAAATGTATCATAGATATAAATTATATTCTAATAATTAACATAAAATTTAATAATATTACAGATTAATAGTATCTTTTATAGTGCTGGTTCACCAATGGTATATATACTATACATATGTACTATAAATCAAATATTAATATTTGTTAAACTTATATTTTAAGCTCTAGTTTAAATGTTTCTTTGTTTTATATTATTTACTTTAAATGAATAAGACAACAACATGTATATATTTAAAATTTAATCATCAGTTATCATTACATTAGTATGATATTTATCACTTCAGATTTTCCAAACTTATCGTAGAGGTTTACTCCGAAACATGTCGCTGTCAAAAAAGTGACAAAACAATTTGAATGGATCAACCCTATTCATAACATAAATGGAAATATGGCGCGCAACTCTAAGAGATACTGGATCACTTACCTCTGGTCATATCTCCAGTGCATCGCATTCTTTCATGTCAGCTCACACGTGTTATAAATACATTGGAGCGAGGAAAAATCGACCATGTAGCAGAATACTCACACTCGCGTCAAAAAAATTTGGTAGTTCTCACAACTCTCCTTTTTAGTGGCTTCAACCAAAACAAGTCTGCATCAAATACTATAATTGTTATATAAGATCAAACTTGCAAGATCACAGTCGGTTAAGTTTGACTCCATCAGATATCATATCCTGGATCTTTATACCAACATTTGAAGAAAGTAGGAAGTGCACTCAAACCTGGATGCACTGTGAGTATCTAGGTGTATCTGTGTCATACTGTGTTATATAGTGGGGATAGAGAGATGAGGAAAGAGAATTCGTGCGCGCGGGATTTTAAAATCACTACTGCAACCAACTACAACCAAGAAGAACTGTTAACTAGTTTCCACGGATAACACTGGCTGGCTTTCCTCGTCTCCGCTTTCCCTCCGAGGTTTTTACTTCGTGTGCTTCTATTTCTCCGTTTTCTATGGCTGTCTAGCTTATGAATTGTTGTCAGTGTTAAGTGATGCTCAGTCGCCTTGAGTTGAGTTTAGGTTACGTCTTCATACCATACTCAGAGAGCAAGAGAGACAGCAAGAGAGAGAGCGAGAGAGTGAGTGAAAGAGAGAGAGAGAGTGAGTGAGAGAGAGAGATAGTGTGTGAGAGAGAGAGAGAGATAGAGATATAGAGAAAAAAAACTAGTGTGAGAAAAAGGGACAGTCTTAAACAAGATGTTATTGAAGTTTCTCAGTCAACAAGCGGTCTGCTGAATACATGTGGCTCTTTCAAAAGTTTCAATCTTATTATGTTTCATAAATTAGTTCCGAGATTTAATAAGGGGAAAAATCAGATAAGAAAAATGTCTTACATAAAATTTATCGATGCATGACAACGTTAAATTTTCTTGTGTATTCTATTTTTTTAATTTGTGCTATAGATAGCACTATATTTAAGTAATTAAAAGTAACAAGAGTGTCTTAGACGGTATTTTGGGCAAATTTATTTGAAAACAAATTCCTGAATTTATTAAAACCACAACATTTAATAATACAATGTATATGATTTAGTCCCAGTTTCACCAACCAACAATAGTAAACCAAAAGAGTGTGCTCATATTTCACCTACTAAATCCACAAATAGTAAATCAACAAAGTGAGTCCATGTTTCATCAACCACCAATAGTAAACAAATGAAGCGTGACTGTGTTTTATCAACTAATAATAGTAAACAAATTAAATGTGTCCTTGTTTCTATAGTAAACTATAGTAAACAGTTATGTGTCTGTGTTTGACCAATCAACGATAGTAAATCTATTCAATATAAATGTTCTAGTCATTTTGTAATCACAGTATAAATTACACAATAGTAAAATACTTTACAATTACTATCTTTTGATTCGTTCAGTGGATTTTATCAAGGTTCTATTTCTTCGCTAAATATAGCATACTTCTTTCAATAAAAATAATATTTCATAAAAAAACAGATGTTCAAAAATAAATGATCTCTGCATTTAAATTATACATAAATTATCACTTATAGTTACATTTGATTTAGAGTACATTTACTTTAAATTAAATAGTATGCATAACTATATTTATGATGTATTATTACAATGCCATGTTCTACATTATTTAGAATATTATAAATTACAAAGATAAAAAATTCAACGTATAGAAAACTTTTTTAAAAAATGGGTTGTTAAATAATTAATACGGAATGCACAAATTGATTTAGTTCAATTTATATGAATTATTTATCGATTTATGTTTATTAAATTTATATTTGAGTTTTATTTTATTTATATCTGGCGTGCAATTAAATAATTAATTAATTAAATTATTTTAAATTATTTCAAAATGTTTACCTTAAATTGGTTAATTTTCCAGAGAGCTATTAATTTTAAACTAATTTGATATATATTACCAAGTAACATTTTCTTGAAACAATAGGCCTACAAGAAATTAAACATGATAATGTTTATTACAAGATTGTTTTATAATGCATGAGAAGAATAACATATAATAGTTGAAACTTCATAAGACAAAATTTGCTATTTTAAATTACGAAAAATATATGTGACTAGGTACACAAACATATTTTATGATTGTGGACTATGTTGAGAAGACATATAGCCAACATAACATCCAGAACAATAAATTGCTATATGTTGTCTATCTGTGAAAACAGTTTGTCTATATTAACCAGGGATGTCTGTCTGTCTATCTACCAGGGCTGTCTGTATGTTTATCTACCAAAGCTGTCTATCTGTCTTTATACCAGGGCTGTATGTCTGTTTATCTACCAGGGCTGTCTGTATGTTTATCTACCAGGGCTGTCTATCTGTCTTTATACCAGGCCTGTCTGTATGTTTATCTACCAGGGCTGTCTATATGTCTTTATACCAGGGCTGTATGTCTGTCTTTATACCCGGGCTGCATGTCTGTCTATATACCAGGGCTGTCTGTATGTCTAGGTGAAAGGACTTTCTGTTCCTTCGTCAGCATCATAATTTAATGGTTTTTGTTTAATTTCAAAAAAATAATTTAAAATAATTTATAGCTTATTAGAAGTAATAAAGAATCAACATCACGTTTAAAATAAATGTAAGATTTTATATTTTATTTATAGTAATGTATTGTATTACATAAAATATATTTTTATAATTTTTTTATAATTAAACTTTTTATTATGGAGCGAGTTAAAATTGGTACAGGGGTGATGCACCTTTCAATCTTAAAGTTAAAACATTTAAAAATTCATAAAAATGATTATTTTATGAATATATGATATATGATTATTCTGTTATTCTGTTATTCTGTTATTCTGTTATTCTGTTATTCTGTTATTCTGTTATTCTGATTATTCTGTTTTTATGTTGTAATTTAATTAATAAAAAAATTCTTGAATTAATTAATCAAGTTTTTAATATTATATTATTTTAAAATGTAAATGAATTATTAAAAAATGGTTCATATATTAGGTTTGTGTGAACAATATTTTGTAGTTACAAAATAAGTTTTAAATAATGCTCGACTTTGTATAAAAAGAAACAAACATTTATATGATTTAAATGAATAACAAATCCTATTTTATAAAATATTCTATCGTGAAAAATGTATTACCTTTATTAGGCTATAGTAAATTTAAGTGTATAGAGAAAAGGGCTTGTGTGACTTTCAACAGTTTCACAATTCCCAATGCAATCCTCTTAGTGAATGATTTAACAGTATTATTTATTATAATAGTCTATGCAACTAGGATGAACACAGATGAATTGTTATGTTCACCAGCTATATGTAGGAAGCTGCTACATTCAAATAATGTGAAAATTTCTCCATTCTATGTAGACTCAAAGTATCTACCTATATAAGAATATGAATGATAATAGTCTTCGACCAGTCAATTTAGTAATCCCAAACTAACAAAAGAAGTGCAATGTAGTAACTGTATAAACCTGCCATATGACGTTTATTATATGTTGCTAAGAACAACATAAAATCCATAAAAACAGAACTGCTAAATACAACCGAATCCCACCAGGTGTATAATTGCAGAGTGAGTGTGATCTCGACTTGTTCAGTCTCTACTCTCTAATTTATATCTTTTGTCTTCTACGTTTAGACATATAATGTGGAAATTTAAAATGTTTAGTTTTGTTTAATTGATATGTGTACTAAGTATATAACATTTTCTTCTTCCGCAATATTATGTTGTTTGAATGTGATAAAAGTATAATTTACAAATATTACACTATTGGCAGAAGAATGCCAACTTCGATGATCCTACATAAACATTGTCTCTGTTCTACTCAATATTACATACAATGCTACGCATAATAATTCGAAACAATTTCAAATAATACTTATTAAATGCCAATGTTACATATTAAAAAACAGTTATACACTGACTGACAATAAATATTAACTTCTAATATACGTTTTTCAATGTACAATATCGAGAATATTGATAACTAGTAATTAAGCAAAAGTTATAGAGACGAAGGTAATGAGATAATACAGAGTGGGTCGGAGCTGTTCTTTATGATTTAATGTCTAAACTTTTTTGTTGAATAAATCGCATAGTTTACATTAGTGGGTAAAATAATATATCAGTTATATTGGGAGAATCTTTTGTTGATATGTATGTATACTACAGCTAGAGTAAACATTTTTATACAATTTTTTTAAATGATATATATATTATCATAATCTTAAAAAAATTATAATTTTATACAAAATTTTGCTCAGTTTGAATTTAAATATTATTACATCATTTTTTACTGTTAGAAGAAAATGAATATAATAAAATAATACTAATATATGTTTGTTACTCTTATCATTTACATTAGGGCCGCATATAAATAAACTAATTGATGTTACTCTTATCATTTACATTAGGGCCGCATATAAACAAACTACATAAAAACGTGTTCTAGATTCGATTGATGAATCTCTCTTTATCGATAATTTGTATAATATATTAAATTAAATTAAAATGACCACATAAATTTATTTATCAGGTAGTGGAGTATAATGCATCATTCTTCAATAACATATTAAACTTGGCAGTCCTGATATCTTACATGCAATACCTATTTTATAAATTGTGCTGTTTCATAACTAAAAAAATAATATAAAATATCAACTCACATTTTGTTATTATACATAGGTCACTGCAGCTGTAAAGGCGATCTATTCATCGACAAAAAATAAGAGTCGTAACTGATTTTAACTGACATGCAGTTAGAATATTTTTCATTTTTTACCATATATATATATATGATTGCATTTTTTAAATATCATGTAATGTTCCGTTAATTAGTCGACATTATTTTATACAGAACACCATTTTTTGCTTAAATACATGCCATGTTCTATCTAAGATATGTACGCGCTTCCTTGCTCTATTCGACTGGTTGATTTCATGAATTATCATTACAAGAAAAATTCCTTTCATATAAATCCTATAGAATGTCTACGTCAGATACATCTAAGACGATATTTAGTTAATATAAATTGTAGTAAACACCAATTTTAAATAATATTTGGCTACCGTTATTTATCTCTCTATGTATACGTGCGTGTGAATATAATGCAAACAGTATGTATGTAGCTTCTTATAAACGATGTACAATCAAGACTAATTTAATCTACAACCTCAAAATTAGTCATTAATATCAATGATAATAAAAATTATTACAGTTATAAAAATGTAAAATAGTGATAAGAATGTATAATAATGATAAAAATGATATTAAAAGATTTATAAAATTGATAATAATAATGTTAAATGATGTCAAATGTGCAAATAGTTGTAAAACAATAGTTACATCAATAGCTTTGACTGTGTATTTACAGTTCTAGCTTTTATTATGTATTTACAGTTCTAGCTTTTATTATGTATTTACATTGCCATCTTTGATTATGTATTTACATTGCCATCTGTGATTATGTATTTACATTGCCATCTGTGATTATGTATTTACATTTCCATCTTTGATTATGTATTTACAGTGCCATCTTTGATTATGTATTTACAGTGCCATCTTTGATTATGTATTTACAGTGCCATATTTGATTATGTATTTACAGTGCCATCTTTGATTATGTATTTACATTGCCATCTTTGATTATGTATTTACAGTATTTGCTTTGATTGTTTGCTTTAGTTATACAGTACGTAAAATTAAAAAAAAATTAAATTCTTATATTTTTAAATGTCGTTTAGTATAAAAAATAATTATTAAACATTCTTTGGATTAATAAAATATTTTTTAAAGCTATAGATGGTCAATTGAAGTGTATGTTTTGTTCTATATTGTCTTAATAATTTTCGATTGGTGTTATAAGTGCATTTTCCCTAATTATCATTACATTTAATTATGGAGCGTGTTTTTACGTTATTTCTATGGGCCGCCATTTAGTCAAATTAATTCATTTACATTATATATATATCATTATGTTATAATTTCATACATGTTAGACAAATTTTTATTATTGATGGTGTTCAGAATGTCATTTTGTTAAACTGTTTAGTCATACAAAACGTACCACAATTTGAATAAAATTACTTTTTAAATATTTAAAAATGTCTTTTGTATATCAAAAATAATTATGTTATGTTCTTTGGATTAATACAATATTTTTTAAAATTATTGATGGTCACTTGCAGTATCTGTTTGTACTGTATTGTCTTAGTTGCAACAATGTCTTTATTTATACTGAGCTAGAGTGTACTAAACAGTCGGGATCTGGATCAGCATTCAAAGTGCATTAAAAAAGTTATTTTTGGGGAGGTGGGTGATCCAGAATCGACAACCCTCCTACTACTAATATGTTTCCTGTTAGCAATAACCTATTGCATAACACATATTTTAATGATCAGTTTATGTTAATAAATTGCAACAATTATATTATTTCAAAAACCACAGTATGGATAACAATATAATATTGATAATCAATCGATGTAAAAGAATATGTGATTAATAATTATTTTATTTTAAATAATATAGGATGGTAAAGAAAGCTCAGTATATTATTTTCTTTATCCAGACAATTTTTTTTGTTTCATGTTATTTATGTTTTGATATTTATTTATATAATCATTTAATTACATTTTCTAAAATGTACCACTTAAAAAAAAGGTTTTTCTACAAGCACTGTTTAAGATATATGTCAAAATAGAAATTTATTATTTATTACATCTGAACTAAATAGAAATTCATTTTTATTTCATCTGGACTTAATAGAAATTCATATTTATTTCATCTCGACCAATAAGAAATTCATATTTATTTAATCCGGATCCAATAGAAATTAATTTTTATTTTATCTGGACCAAATAGAAATTCATATTTATTTCATCTCGACTAAATAGAAATTACTTTAATTTCATCTGTATAGTAATAAATTAATTAACTTTTTTTTGGACCTAAAAGAATCTATTATTAATTCTTCTTTTACAAAAACAAGTTTATATTTATTTGTTCAAGTCTGATTTCTATTTGGTCCCGACGAAATAATAATTATTTTTATTTGGTCCGGACGAAAGAATAAATATTTATATTTAGTCTGGACCAAATAAAAATTGGTACATACCTAATTAAAAAGCAATTTACATTTGTTACGGACAAATTAAAAACAATTTCTATATGTTATGGATAAATAAAAAATAAAAATTTAGTCCGGACCAACTAAAATAGATTTATGATAAATAAAGACAAGTAATGGTCACTGTGAGAAATGCAAAAGAAAAACCACAATAACATTCAAAGTTAAAGTTTTATTACAATTAATACAAAAGATCCGAGCTTTCACCTTTCATCAATGTGCGATTATGCCTTCTTGATGAAAGGTGAAAGCTTGGATAGTTTGTATTAATTGTAATAAACTTTAAATTTTATTATGTTTTTTCTTTTGCAATATATTTATATTTAGTTTAAACAAAATTTTAAAAAAATATTTGGTACGGACGAAATAAATAATAATTTCTATTTGGTCCAGAAGAAATAAATAGGAATTTTTATTTGGTCTGGACGAAATACATTTGAATAATTATTTGTCCGAGACCAAATAGAAATAGATACATATCAAATTTAAAACAATTTGATTAACTAACAAACATTGAAAAATATATTTTTACATATTGCATTGTAAATAGACTCGTCAATGACATTTCCATTCAATAGGTCTGCTAGCTTTTTAATTAGAAGTAAACAAAAACCGAAAATCAGTATATCTCAATCGTCCCACGTCCAAATACATTATGTTAACCAACTCAAATTAAATACTTTTTTGGTTTTTACCGTAGAAGCCATTTTTGGTGTCTTCCGGGATTGTATATCAACTTACCGTATTAGTATAACAGTGGCACAGACACTCTCGCATGCGTGGCTATACATTATACAAGGAGCCAAATGGGATGCAGCCTTGTTTTCCTATCAAATATGTGCACAACGCATTTGGGAGACGGTGCACATCAACAAAAGTCACTTTTCAGCAGTTGCTTCTTGTGTTACCAAATTTGTCTGATAAAATGTCGGAATTTTATTAAAATAATCCTGATTAAATACTTATGTAATGAGCTCAAATTAACTGAAACATTGAGAAACATAATATACTATTAATCATGTCGATTTTATTATTTAGATCAGTAATAATTTAATGTTGGTTCTTCCGTTATTCATATAAAACGCGGATGTTCTATTTCTTTATAAAAATAGTAAAACTCTATTTTTTTATTGGCAACACTAAACGTATATTTTTAATTTTTATGGCGTTATAAATATGGATATTTGAGATTAATTAGAATAGAAAGTTATATTTGATTTTATTGTAGCGTTGAGTAGTTAAATCATATATATAAGAATTATATAAATCATATAAATTTAAGAGATTTATTTTACTCACAGAACCACATGTCTATTTATATAAGTTTACTACCGTTTTCAAAATGCTAGGAAATGTGACTAATTGTGACTGAATTTAATTATTTTAAAGTTATTCTATAAGCTTTATTTTTTAAGAGACACGCGCACAAACATATAGGAGTATTTTTAATGCAGCACGAACCTATTAAGGGTTGCATGTACTCGACTAACACAGCTGTTAACCAGTAACAGAAGAGTCCGAGTGCGGGCTCGAACATGTTCCTAGAAAGCACCCTTGGCATCCGCAAACCAGCGTCTTAACCACTCGGCCATTCCCATTCCCAATTTTAAATAATAGAAAAACCTAATGATTGGAATTTTAGTAATTTATTAATTATATTTTAATGATAAAAAAATGTAATTGTGAAATTTTATAAACGTTATATATTTTTTCAATTAAATTTGAGTAAACTTTTTATATAATTACTATTTTAAATTAGCTCAAATTATTTCAAACTATGCTACATCAGTGAAATATATTAGAATATGTTGAACTAACTAATTTAATTGACAAAAACACATGAGCAATTAATTTAATTTCAGAATTTGACAAATAAACTTTTATAAAATACGACCTTACTTTATAAGATGTAGCTGAAGTTCGTAAAATGGTGCACAACCATAAATAGTGCACAACTATAAAATACCAAAACATTTTAAATGTAAAAGCAATATTTTATTTCTTCATTTTACTCAAAACTACTAAAAGTACGGAAAGTACTAAACGTGTTCTAAAAATGAAGAATTAGGTACGGAAACAGCCCTATTTGAGTTTAATCCTAGTCATTTCAAGAGAGATTATCATAAAACGGAAAACTTATTTCCCAGCATGAATAATTTAGAGGCAAAATGTGAAAATGTCGGCTGGTATTTTGTCGATTTTTGTTTTGAATAATATTTTAATTTATTATAAATAAGGACAGTTTCTAGGATGATTAATTAGGAAAAACGACCGTTTATGTGCCACTTTTATCACAAATTTGATTTAAATAAACATTAACTATGAACTGAACTATAAACATGAACTATAGCTCATTGTAAATATAATACAATATTGAGTCATTTTATTATTTCAAAGGTCACAACAAAGGTAACTATACTATATTAAGATTTTTGTAATGAGTTTTGTATATATATTTTAAATTAATGTCTTAATTTAATTTCAATTTTAACATAATTTAATTAAATTAAGTAATCATTTACTATCCTTTCTACTAAATTTGATTAAAATCAATGATGCCTGTATGTAACGAGTTTACTGCAACTGTAAATATTTATTAATGTAAAATGATGTAAATATATGCTATTTATTGATCAATAAAGTAACTTTATATTTTTTAAGTTTTTAAAACACCAGAATTAAAAATATATATATTTACATCTCGATGATATCTTATTTTTGAATATTTATTTTTGTATTTATGCATCTTAATATGATTTTGCAAACATGTCCAATATATTATATTGAAAATAAAAATTCACTGACAATGAAAACTAAATGTCTAACTACATGTCTAAATAAAACTATTAGCATAAGTAAGTTTTTATAAGTTATGAGGTAGAAATACATATCATTATTTATATTTACTGCCAGGTTAGTATAAAATAATTAGTATATGAAAAAGAATTTATGCGAAAATAAATATTTAAAAAAATTTACTCTGTCTATAATTTGTGTTTTTTCAAATTGTTTACCAAATTAAACATTTAAAATGTGAAATTTAATCTTACCACTAAACGTTTGAAATCAAATATTAACAATTATACACATTTCTTCCACATTAGACAAATTTAATCTGCAGACTGTATGCCTAGTAATTATGACTTCGATCTTTTGTCAAACTAGTTTCTTAGTCAAACATGGATCCAGAAATGATTGAGATTTCTGTACACTCGACAATAAGAGGCCACTACTACAACACAACCACAACTACATAGGACAAAATACACAGTATTTCATATACAAGTCTATACAAATTACTTGCACATTATAGAGAGTATATAAATCTGGATATTATGATTTTTGCATTCTCTTTGCTTTCTGTTCAACATATGTCTGTAACAACTCTTGATCTAAACTAAAATATCTACATTGTATTTTATCAATAATATCCAGTCTATTTTTTCATTAATATCCACTGAATATTTTATCAATAATATTTTCTGGATATTTTTTCAATAAAATCTATATAAAACAAATAGTGGGAAGCATTATAACATCATATTGCTTATTTAGACAGAATAATATTTTATAAGACGTGAACAATTATATATATATATATAATACATGTAAACGGATAACCTGTCATACATTTTCTGACAATAATAAATAAAGATATATTTTTTTCAAATCATTTTCTGAAAGGAAAACTGTGGCCAAGACAATAATAACATTTAGATATAGATGTTTAAAAATATAATTACTCGCAAAAATTCTAATATGACGATTAAATACATAATATTTTTATTTAATTGTAATTATTATATTTATTTTATTGAGTATATTAATTGAAAATATTGGCAACATTTGAATGTTTCCAAACTCTTAACGCAGTATGAGAAATAAATAATGTTTTATTTTAAGCGCTTTAGACTTTTTCAGTTAGTATATTTCTATGGGAATGTATGTAACAACACTAGATTTATATATTTGTTAATCACATTACATTAATATTTTAATAATCACCAATAGTAAAACAAATAACTTTCCATGGTTGTCAGATGATTTGTAAAGATATGTATTTTTATGTATGAAAGATTGAGATGTTATTTTTAGGTTGAATAGGCTATCTATAAGAGATATAAATACTCGAGCAGAATGAAAATTAAAATGTAGAATATTGCATTAATAGTTTTAATATTACTATATTCAACAAGTATAAAAAACGTTGCGGTAAATTGGCTAGATATTGTATAAATAATTCAAGTTATTTACGATTACCAGATTATTGATAATACTTTTTTTCGATAACAATTTTTTTTGTAAATAATTTTAATTATTAGTATGTCCTATGTTTTACAGAATTTTTAATTTAGGATATTTAAAAAAGTTATACATGTTTGTAAGTATAAAAATAGTAGCATATCTTATTTATGAAAAAAGTTATTATGTGTTCTTCATTATGTATTTATCATTTTTAACTTTTTATTCGCTGATTGAGTAACATATATGCAAACATATTAATTTTTTTCTGTTGGAAATTGAATTGAAAAAATCTTCTTTCAAATATGGAGTGTTTGTATAATTATTTGAATACTCATAAAATAAAGAACCTTAGAATGGTATGTTCCTGGTTATCTTCTGCAACATACTAGCAATATGCAGTTAGTTATATTTAAGTTTTATTTTTAATATATGCTTATATATTAATATAAATAATATATTTTAAATTAATTACATTGACGTATAATTACTTACATGAATAAGGTCTGCAACTAGACATATAATGTAAGGTTATTAATATTTCATTCTTTCTAATTTAAGTTGCTAACCGAAAGTTATTATTTGATTGTATATTATTACATTGCCAATATACCATATAGTTTATCTTATGTTTTAATGTGTTATGGATTATGTTTATTTCATAAAATAATATATAAATTGTTAGTTATCTTTAGTATATGTTTATATAAGGTATATCATGTTATTATTATTTCTATATATTTAATTATGGATAGTATAGAGTATTTTACAGATAATACCCAAAATAAAGCAAAACATTAAGCTTTAGTTATGTTTCATTTATTTTGTATGAATATTTGAATCATATGTTTGTCATAATTAGGCAAAATATTGAAACAGTATAATGTTCATTGTAATGTAAGCAGAGTATAATTATTAACATTGATAAGATATACAATAATTGAAAAATAACACATTTATATATTGGACATTTACATTTATAATGCAAGTCATTTTAAAAACAATCGTATATTGCGAAATGTATTTCACTATATAATTGCAAAGCATTTAAAATTGTTATTAAATTATTTTCCACTTACCGGTTTCAGAAGAATTGAGAATATTATTTCACGCGGAACAATTTTGCTGATCGTAGTTGCTTCCGTGAAGTCTAAAATTCAAATATATAACAAATTGTATTGTTTACAACAAATGACCGATGTACCCTGAATATTTTAATTATTATTGTTGACTTTTGCCCTCGCTAAAGTCGTATTATATTAGCAAGAACCCGAATTTATGTAGTAAGAAAGATTTATGTAGCATTTATTATGTAGCAAGAACCTGGCATACCAACGGCATGTAACCAGTGATGGTGGGTGGTGTGGTAGCATAAGTATACCCCTAAAAGTCTGTCGGATTGAAAGTCATGACTCATAAAAAATAATCACAATACCGGTCTTGACAGTTACAATTTTACAACTAACAGCTTAACTAGACAAAAATACATGTTATATTACTTGTACGTGTTAAAGCACATAAATAGAATGTAATAGAATATTAATAGAATATAGAACTTCAAGATTCAACAATTATATATTAAAAATCCCAAATATTTGTACTTTAGAGCAAATGTTAACCGTCCCGATCACGAATTAGAGCAAATATTTCCCTAAATCTTTGAGTTTATTCGCTTGTCATGTTGTCCATAAATGATTTTTGATTATTATTATTATCATAAATGTTAAATTAAGACATCAAGCAATTAATTTAATAAAGTATATTGTTATGAATCTCCAAAGCTCATAGAACGTCCGAAATACAAAAGTACTGTCAATTTAAGTAATCGCTTTTATTGCAATTAATTAAATTTCGTATCTGTCGGACATATTTTTTCAGTTAAAAACAAAATACAGGTAGGTCTTTTAATATCACTCCTCACCCACGATACTCTTTTAATATCACTCCTCACCCACGATACTCTTTTAATATCACTCCTCACCCACGATAATCTTTTAATATCACTCCTCACCCACGATACTCTTTTAATATCACTCCTCACCCACGATACTCTATGAAACCTTTGTTAAGATTATGTTTATAAAATGATATCACTGAAACCTTTCTATAGGTTTTGATACTTCATAAGTATGCTTTATACATAGTGTAATTTAAGATGTAACAAAAATTTTGGTAATCAATTTCAAATGGTTTGGAATATAAATATATTTAAATTGTGTCTAAAATATTACTTTTAGATCACTTTATGATCGCAATTGGGTTACATCAAATTAATCATGCACAATACATTTAAATTGAGAACTAATAATAATTATATATGAATACATTCATAATGGATTTTAAAATAATTACAATATTAATTATATTATCCCGTAGCACACGTATATGTTAATATATTGTCAAGTGATGACCTCATTGCCCCCAACCCACGTGACACATTTTTCTGAGAAATTCTAAAAATACTACATTTTTATATTTAGCACATATTTTGAAACTTCTTTTAATCACGACATAACTACCCTAGTATAAAATTTTAACTTTATAACAAAATGTGTGTGACTTTTTACACCCCTCCCCTACTTCCTCCTTCCTCCTTGGACGTTATACATTTAATTCACATTATCTTATTTTAATAAAATACAAAAATATACCACTGAGCAATAATAAATGATGCAGTATATTATTAAAATTGTTATTTGTATAAAATTTGGAAAATTTAAGCAGTGAATGTATTTTATAATATTACACGGTATTTAATATTTATTAATTTATTAATATATTGACTTTTTATTTATTGCGTCTGTCTGTCAGTTATATAAGATCAATAACAAATAGAAAATTCACAGAATTGAGAATTCTTATGGAAATCGATAATTCCCTTTATCGTTAAAGTATTTAATGTTCTAAAGATGAACTTGTAATGTTTCAGTAAATTTGCATATTACAAGAAACGTGACTAGATATAATGTACCTTTATAATATCTTCAATCGAAATAGACAGGGTGAATTTTAAGTAACGCCTCGATTTTTAATAATAAAAGATTTATAGAATAAGAATTTTTGTATTAGCATGATGAATTAGAACAGAATGAACAATACACAAAGTACAATATTCAGTTTATTAATACAGTAGAATCATGTATTATATATAGTGTTCAAACTGCTCCCTATCTACATCGACACGCATCTGAAATCTGGTAGCTACAGAACGGCAGACCTTCTGACAAAGTTCTATGTCGATATTGT
>JAUZND010075769.1:0-16565 GCA_034780555.1 Coelogynopora nodosa
ACATTATTCTTAAAAATAAGTTACTTTTTACTAAAATGTTTATAAAGAGTGATAATAAATTCATACGTTTTAATTATGTCTAAAAGATACCAACAAAAAATAAGCAATATAATATTAAACAAGAGTGAGAATTATAGTAATAAAATTTAAAATATATTAACAGTAGACCTAATTATAGCAATAACGACAGTTGTTGTTATTAATGGGTATGAAGACGTTTTTCTCTGAATTTTTTTAATTTAAATTAAATATATCCAAATAAACACCATGATTTATGGATATATCCCTACCTCCCTCACCTCGGACATTTTATTACATAATTTTATATTCCAGAAGATGATCATTTCTGCTACCAAAATCCGGAAGACTCTCATACCTGATTTATAGAAAGAATACACAATATAATATTATTAAAAATATAGGAAATAATTTTAGAGAGCCATATTAAAAAGACAATATAAATAAATCACAGGATAAATTATAGAAAACAAAAGTAAGAAGTTAGAAATGCCGAATAAAATTTGTATTGATAAATAAAAGAATACCTCTTATTCGTCTTAAGATATATTGTTAATTATTATACATGAGCCATTTCAACAATTGAATCAAATTTATGCTTACTTAGTTTGGAGTTGATAAATAAGAATGCATACCGTGAAATTTTACTTTATGCATAATATAGATCATATTAATGATGACAAAACTAAACGCGAGATGCCTTCGTGAAGGATTACAACAGTAAACAACTGGTGCCATTATTTTTTAATTGAAAACAAAAACAGAACTGTAGGTTGAACACATGAAACATGATTTTGACCCATTATAACGTTTAATCTTGTTTGCTTTCCTACGTTAATAAAACATTATATTCAAATATGAATATATTTTATTAACATGTTTAGAAATATTTCAGTCACAAAATTGTTTTAATTTATTAATTAGTTCTGTGTTTAAATGTATGAAACTTACCATTCATGATTTCTATGGCATTTTAAATAAGAATTTTAAGAATACCTTTAAATAAGAATATACCGACAACTACGTATTCATAGTCAAATTTAAATTAACCGTGTTTAAAATAACGGCAGTGTTTTCTTATGGAGTTGTCTATTTTCTACTGGATATCCAAAAAGTCGTCAGCCGTCTAATTAGTATTGTTCTACGTAAAAATTCGCTCTGTTTAACTATATGGCCTAAATTGTACAAGGTAACAAATGTTTGTAGAATTTGGTTTTCAATATAGCACGTAACAATTGAACGAATCTTTTGTATTTACAGAGTGAGGATGACGGTATTGTTCAAGGTTGTGTGATTACGCTTTTAATTACAACAGTATACACAGAAATGTAATAAAATATATATTAATACTGTTAAAACTTTTGTCAGTGTAATAAACTTTTTTGAAGTCATTCTTACAATCAAATTATAATATTAGGTTACTCTCCTCGAACAACATGATATTATAAATCGCTGTTATAAAAACCTAAGTACAAATTCGCAGTTTTCAAAGATGTATCTTTGATCATTTTTTAATGTTATAAATGAGTTATATGACGGTATTTAAATGGTAAAAAATTGTATTGAAATATTATTATACTAATTTTATATAAATTAAGTGCTTTAATAATGGTTTTTATTACAGATAAAACGATTAAAGCGGATTCTTTGAAAACTGCAAAATTGTACTTAATATAAGTAAAAAAACACCAAAGCTTAGTATTTGCTCATAATAATACATATTATTATATACATGGAACTTACAAAAGCATATTAATCACTAAGCTTATTATTCGGTGTAAAAAAATGGTTTAAATTATTACACATCAGGAATAGGAACAGGTTTGAATCAAAATCCGCTCACTAGCTGCTAGCCCCTTACCTTCACCTTTTTAAAATCCTGATTCGGACGAATTATAAAAAAATATAAATTTAACTTGTATTAAAAATCCGCAGAAATCCGTGGTATAGCGGAAGATTTACATCGTATATGTAGCTCATTCAATTAGTTAATTACAATACTGAGAGCAAAATAACAGGAATCAAATCTAAAATAAGTCGTTTCACTGCTGGTTAAAACAATATATATATATGCTTTAAAATTAATTCGAACATATTATCATAATTTATTTATTTATAAATATATTTAGTATAAATAATTAGGTACAAACATATTATCATAAGTATGATCTCACCGGAACAGGTCTATCGGCAGTATACTGAACAGTAGCAGTCTTCGGGGCCCCATAAACAATTGGAATCTGCCTGACAACTGGCGATGAATGCGTGGCGGTGGCATTGAAAACAACCGGTGCACAGGAGCGCAGAGATCCCGGCATGGACGGACGCAGCTGTTGCTGCTGCGGTCTAAACACACAGGAGCCCACCTGTGGGACAATCTGACTACCGCCAGTGTTCATGGAGGGACGCGACGTCGACAGAAGTGTAATCTGCTGCTGCGAGGGGACAGTGGTGACGGCCGCTGTGGGTAGTCGTCCGGAGGCCGCCCGGAGGGGCATCGAGATGAGCGTAGGCCGGAAAATGTGGCTCAACTTATTCAATGGCTCACTACTGCTGCCGCTGCTGATAGTGACGTTGTTCTGCTGTGTAATGTCGGTAGTTGCGGCGGGTGTTGTGAGGTAGCGGGGGCTGGGTCCGGTGTACGGGACCGAGGGGACGTGCTTCCAGGGCCGCTGATGCCTTGTGTTGTTGGCTGAATGGTGAATGTTGTACAGTCGCTCGCGTTACAGTTGACAATGGTTTGTTTTCAAAACAATAATTTTATATAGAAAGCATAAATGAGATTAAAAAAACTTATTATTATAATTTTTTTTAATTTAAATATATTCATCACGAACAAGTATTACTAATATTCCAATATAATATGTTACTCGTAACGCAAAAAGCTCACACACATAATTCGAAAGTCTAAAGTCAATCTAGTGACATAGAGAAAGAATCAGTCGCAATTAATGTGAACAAATTAGGATTGTGATTATCAGGGTCCCCGTCCTCCAGAATGATTTGACTTGCATAACTCTTCCATGACACAATATATTATTGATTAATCAATTATTTACTAATAAAAAACGCACAACATAATATATCAACAATTGTTTAATCTTGGTACTAAACATTAACAGAATAAAATTTTAAAAATAGAGACATCAAAGTATGCCATACAATAATGAAATGGTGGATAACATGTGTAATATCAAATTACACAATTCTATAATTGAATAAAAGATAACTTGAATATGTCAAATCAAAGTAAATAATAATACTAATGTTATATATAAGAATACTAAATTACAATACAATATAGTATGTGTGATAGTATAAATATATAGTTTTATAAGAAATAAACAAAAACGTGTGTGATACTAGGTAGGCAATGCCAATAGTGCATGTGTGATGTATAGGTACATACAGTATTAGTATGGACATAAAAAATATATTTATTCAAAGTTATGTTCTATTTCTTGAAGTAGATAAAGTTGACCCATCTTAGTACCACCGGAGAGCAATACATTTCACCAATGTCACTAGACAAGACTTAACTTTTTCCATGGTTTCCACAACTTTGTTTAATATATTATATAAAGTGACTAGAAATTCCTTTTTTTATTCCGGTAGGGACACTGATTATGATCTAATAATTAAACCAATACAACTATTTGATTTCTATAAATATTTCATAACATTTCTCGTTTTCAGATGGAATTTACCTGCAATCAACCGACTCGAGGGTATGTCAGTGACCAGCATGGGCGGACTATCCGAACGGTCGGGATAAGTGACAGTGGTATAGGAGCGCTCGTTTAGGAGACGGTTGAGGTTCCAGTGCATTTGATTGTCCATCTCCACCCGGCAGTCGCCCAGCACCTTGAGTCCGGACTTCTCGTTGAGCCGGATGTTCCAGAGATTGGTGAGGGACTTGTTGGTGCCGGAGAGGCGGACAATCTCGTTGTAGGCGCGCTCGTCAACGGAGGTGAAGCTCCGGTTGAGCAGGAAGAGGCAGCCTTTGCCATGGAAGCCTGGATATGTGGATAGTCAGTGTGGATAGGGTCATTCGTGTTTGGCTAGGCACAATATATACACGTCGTAACAGTAACTTTAAAGGTCGTAGCAGTATTTTGAAATCACTTTTAAAATCATTCGAGTAAAATATTTTTTGTAGAATATCTAAATTATCTCGAAAATTATTTCAAAAAGTCAAATTCTGTGTGACAGGTTAATCACTTTTTCATCTAGACACAATAATATGTTAAATAAAAAGAAAACAATATTAATGTATTTTTTTAACTTTTAATAATTTAGTAGAATTTCAGAATGTTAAACTATAATATGTAGTATAGGGGGAGGGGGGTTAAGGTAATAGTGTACAATGTAGGTAGATCAGTTAAGGGAGAGTTTTCGCTTTGAAAGCAACAGCAGTTGAACCAATGATCAAATTATAACTGTTTTTTGCTTGAAATAAGTATGATATTGGGTTGGGAAGTAAACCGAGAAAATGAAATTACCTAAAATGAAGTTGGAAAATTGACACTCATTGTTTAAAGTCCCTAAAGGGCAACAGAATATTCCATTCATTTTGAATACACCTTCCACAATATTGTATCATATTCTACACCTTTTTTTCTTACTTTCAATATTTCTACACATGTAATTCTAAAAGTAAATTGATATAATTTAAATATAGAAAATTAATACTTGAAGTTAAAGATAATATACTACTAAATTAGCTGACATCATTGAAAAATTAGTCGTTTTAGTTTCTATGACATATAATTATATGAATGTACTCATAATGAAATCATAAATAAAATGTGATCATAATAAATATTTGTGTTAAATGTAACAATTATATTTTTTATTTTGTGGAAATAGTACAATCATAACGAAAATTTAGAATCCAAGAATTAATCTGTATTTACTTCAATGGATGTACTCGGAATTGCACTTTTAAATGTGGACTTATATTTCACAATTTTTATAAAAAAATATATGAAGTCACATAGAATTTTCTCCCATACACATTATTATAGAAAACGATTAATAGAAATGATAAATTGTCCCTTTTACAAAAATGGGACTATATAGGGTAAGATATAGATAAATATAATTATATGGGTAAAATCGAAGATTTAAAACGGCTTGATTAGATTTAAATAAAAATAAAAGAAACAACAGTATTCCATGCGCTGTACAATTTAACATTTTAATAGATAACAATGATCAAATAAAACTAATATTTCCGATCTTCCCATGGGTTCATGGGTAATACAACAAGAAAATAATTTCATTTTCAATATGTATGAATAAAAATTGCAAATGTTGTTACTTACTAATTGACTAAAAATATTAACGTTAAAATAAATAATATGGAATACCGCAAAAAAAGGAGAAAATTGCTCTTCTACCAAAATAATGTATTGCATCAACTGCAAAATGTGTTAACGCAAGACGTCGTACGTAGGTGAAACTAGTTATAGCTTAAATTCTAAAATGAAGGTTAATAGAAGTAGAATGAAACAAATGAAACTAGACAAAATATTTAATGAAAAAATTAACGATAATAATTTATCTAAACACTTTAGTAATAAGAACCATGATTTTGACCAACATGCTGAATTAAATACATTAGAATGTGGTAATCGGCGTAATACATCTGAACAACATAATAAGGAAAATTATTACATAAATAAATGTAATACCCTTAATTCCAATAGCTTAATGCTAGAAGCGTACAACTTGCTGACTCTTTAGCTAATCTTTGTTTTTAATCTTTTTGTATTTATCCTGTTAAATACTTGAATTGATTGATTATATTATGAACACTTTTCATTATTATTTGAAAAAAACATAAGGAAGTAAGATTTTTTTATTTATTGTTAAAATTAAGTAAACAATTAATCAATAATTCTTTAAAGAACAAAATAAGAAAAGCATATTACATTATTAAATTTCATCATTCACATCACGATTAAAAAAGTTGTGTTACAAACGTTTTTAAATATAATTAAACAATTACTAAACACAACTAAACATTTAAATTCATTCAACGTAACCGCCATCGCAAATTAACTTCCTCGGTAAACATATTTGGATCTTATAGGCTTCTTTTATGCATACTAAAACGTCTACTAGCGTATACGTAAACACGCCAAACCGACACAAGGTAGTAATTATTCTCACTATTTGACGCTGAATTGAGGCTGTTGGCAGGCAAGCCTAATCGAGTGCAGAGGTCTGACGAATAGTCATTATCCAGCATTATGTAGAGGAAGTTAGGATAAGGGCACAGCATCAGACCGGTTGCAAATTTGAGATGAATTTCAACATCTCGCCAAATTTCTAAAAAGATTATATAGAAGGATCAAGTTCGGAGCATAGAAAAAACAACAGTATTAGTAAACTGCTAAAGTGGATCAATCTCCGTCTATGAAAATAATCATTCCAATTAATATTAATAAATTCGTTGTAAAAGCAGCTTTACTGCTATTATATTTTAAACTATCATAAAAAGTTCACTGGCAGCATGGATATAGCATTCAAGTATGTTGAAGATAGTATAGATAAAACATAATAAACTTAATAAATTAACAATAGACAATTTCTAAGTAAACGAATACAAATTTAATAAATTATATGCAATATGTCTACTAACTCTACCCTTACAATAATAAAGGATTCTAAAGTAATCTACAAAAAATATCATAAGAAACGGTTTGGAACTTGCAAACCATTAATAGTTTAAATCAATGTTAGAACATGCAAAACGAATAATTAGTAACGATGCAAATTTATTGTGTTTTACCAAAACAAGAGATTTACAGAAGAACAATATAATTTTTTTAAATGTACGCACCATTAATTTTCAATCGGAAAGATATTGAGTGCTGATTCAATTCTGCCAATCTTTGCCGAGCATCAAAAAATCCAGTATTTCCAAAACGAATCACATCGAGAGAAAGTTTACACTTAAGGATTGTTTTTGTCTGAAATAAATACAACCACTCAAATAAATATATTATATAATCGTCATTGACTTTAGGAAACAGTTAACATTTATATACAGGTTTTGATGAAGCAATGTTCTGGTAATTATACAAATATACATCCTTGATAAAGCTTAATGCTTACGAGAGGTGGTTGAATAATTGGTTGATCATCAACTGATATTTCCATTAAAGACGACTGCTGCGGTGATTCAATCTCAGACATATCCAGGCGACTTCGTTTAACAACAAATTTAACCTGGTCAATCTAAAAAGAGAAATAAAACAGTTTAATAAAATTTATGATAATTAATACACAACATACACGTAGGATTTATGTGCACCAAATTAGTATAACACAAAGGTGGCGCAAAAGCCGCTTAGGATGAAGAAAATGAGAGCATAAAAGAAAAATGTTAGTATAAAACAGATAATTTGGATTAAAAATGTTATTAACAATAATATCACGCATTATTTTCAATATATCAAGATCAAGACAAAGGCACGACAATTTATATGGGAATTATATTTAATACTATCTTTATTTGTTAAAATAAAATGTTGAATATATGCGCGGCCATCAGCTGATTAATGAACTCCATTTTAGCGCTAAATGATTTTGTAGGATTATAGAGCGTTTTATTCAAGGAATTTTGTTGTGACAATTATTCATGATAACTGACAATATAGGATTGTAATGAGAGAGGGGAAGCTGATGGGGAAGCAAGTATTATAATACAAGTTTTCACTTGATCCAATCTGAAATTGTTTTACCAACATGTTCTTAAAATCTAATGTTTTATATAATTTGGCGGCTCATTTGTTCTTTTGAAGTCCGTATGCAAAATAGGCCTATAGAATTAAGGGTTTACTGAAACCTCTAAAAGACAAATATTTTGTAATTAAACAAAATTAATCAATTTTTCATAAATTTAGTGAGAAAAAAACCCCCTTAATAACGAAAAATTATTTTTAATGTAACCAGTTTCCACGTAAATGTTTGTAATCGGGTATAAGTAGTTTTACTTGTCGATACAAACAAAACGAATAACTACATACTTTTAATAATATTAAAATTAGTCAAATGTATGAATATTGACCTCTTTTTGATTTATTTGATTAAACTGGCTTAAACCAACAATAAATCTATAGTGATTAAACAAAATCAAAACAAACAAATAACTGGTTTTAATATAATTAAAGTAAGTAATTTAAGAATCATCAAAAGTTCCATAAAATGACAGATTTAATTTATCTATGAACGAATCATTATAATATTATAATAATATAAATAATTATTTTAAGTACATTTGACATATAAACAAAAAAACATTGACAGAACAATAAAATAACGCTTTTTTATGTTTTTTAATAGTATGATTATTACACAATATTGCTAAATTATAGCAACATATTTAAATTAAATATCAACAAAAATGTGTCCACTTCACATAAATTAATGGTTTACTGATATTAATATCGGAAATATGGAAATAATACGCCTAAAAATTACATCATATATTAATATTCAATGTAGTTAATAACCGACATGTGTTATACTAATTTGGTGCAATATACTACCCCAACAAGATAGGTAATCGCAAGCTCTACAAAAGAACCAACACACAGCCAATAGCAATTGAAATCACAAATGCTAGATGGAGAATGCTTGGACATGTCATGAGAATGGAACACACTCCAGCATTTACAGAAATGAAACAATTCTTAGAAAAGCAATCTGACAAAAACAACAAAAAGTATCAAGGCAGACCAATTACCACAATATATACAATATTCCAACAAGAAAGCAAATTTTCAAAAAATATACAGCAACTAGAAACAACTGAAGACTTAATCCATATCCAAAACCTAGCCCAAGACAGAAAATATTGGAAGAAAATTGTGAAGGAAGTTACTCAAGAGAAGCAGAGAATCCTCAACAATCTCCTGCAACTCGAAGAGGATAAGTAAGTAAGTAATAACCGACAGGTTATAATAGCCATGACCTTAACTAAAACCTTAAAATTATATAAAAATGAGTCATCAGTAAGTTACACGTGATATCTTTGATTGAACGGTAAATGTTAAAAAAGGATTAGAATAACAAAACCAGTATCAAAGTTTACCTCTGTTGACAAATCGGAGAGTTTCCGTTTACCAAGAATACCTCGATGCCCGCCCCCTCCGACCATAGTAGTCTCCCCAGATGATGAAAGGCCATTAGAGCTTCTGTTAATTAGTAGAGGTGAAAGGAACTGTGCAGTATTCAATTTGTTCGTTACATTACTGCCCTGAATAGTTCGATGACACTGAATGCAAAAAGCTGAGTCTACAAAATTGATTGAATAACAATATTGACAGGAAAATCCTGGGACATTTGTGAAGGTTTTTGAAACTGCTTTACTGTAGTTACATACTGCGACGGACCATCTAAGGTGCGAAAAAAAGGGAAACGGTGTAATAGATTGAGATAACTAAACAAATATTGATTAATAAACTTGTGTATATCATATTAAATTAGTATGACGTACTCTTTATTAGCGCTTAAGGCATTTGTGAATCGACCAACCGCACTTGTATGATCTGTTGATGTAAGTAAAACATAGTTTAGCCAATAGAAAAAGTTACAGTTGTAGATACAAATGTACAATATGGAATACGGAGGAAAATATCTTACCTTGCTGCTCTAAAAGAGGTTTATTAAAGATATTTTTTAGTTCCATCTTGATATGTTATTTGAAGCGGACATTTTCTGAAGGAAGAAGGAAATTTAAAAAAAATTATACATAGATCAATCCATATAAAAAGGTGGTTATTAATAATTGTAACCAAAAGAAGTATGATACTAAACATTAAAATATACACTGAAAGACTGAATGTAATGTATTTAAGAAATAATTCAACAACAACATTTAACACAATTGAAAATAAACCATCACCAAGTAAAGTTTGAGATGTTATGTATCATGCAACAACATTATTATTATCTATATATGATATCACAAGCAGATTAAAAAGTAAAAGATTTCAAATACGGGAAAAGTGCATCTTATCTTTAATGAAGACCATAGTAATACTAAATATTATTTGAGATTTAAATTACTGGAAAATATGCTTTTTAAAATTAAGTAATACCACAATGTAAATTGTAATGTGTGCTAATCTGTTCTACAAGTATTGACAATATAAAAAACAAAAATAAAGCAAAGGTAGAAAAATATTTAGAAATAATACACATTAAATTATATACCAAATATGCTTGTAAAGACTGAATTTGATATAGAATATAGGTGGGAAAAAAAAGTATAAACAACAAAATAAACTTATTCGATAGATTAGATTAAACACAACCCTAAAGAAAATGTTATCAAGTTTTTAAAATAAATATGTTTGTATAAAAAATATACTGTAATGAAATATGTCATGTTTCATACAATTCAAAACTAAAAAGCATACATATTTTTCTACAAGGAGTTAAACTGATATAGGTAGCAATATCAATATATGATAACAATTTGCATAATTATATAATCAAATGTGTATGATTATTGCACATGTATGACATTTTCTTTTCTCCCTCTCTAAAATATGCAGAATCAGATTTTTATTCAAATATATTTTTAAACTGCATCTAGCTATCAGTATCCTGTATCATGTATCTGATGTTTATAGTACATAAATAGTCTACCTTGTCAATTCCAAAATCAGACAATTAAAAATAAAATGATAGATTCCTCCTCTCATATCTTGTTCTTTATATATTCATATTTGACAATTGCATATGTCAGGGTGGCCACCATTTAGTCATGAAAATATTCACATATGACTGACAAAATTCATGTACATATTTTATGTAAATATATAAACCTTGTTAAACATATTATTAATCCTTATCAATCGTTAAATATATTAACTGTTTTAATAATAATATAATTAAAAGGGTTTACATACTGTAAAATGGGGTAACTCGGACACCTCACAATATTTTTTAAAACAGGGACCCATATAGAGTAATACAGTTTATATTACTCTATGGACCAATGTAGGGTAACACAGTATATAATACTCTATGGTAAAAAAACTGCATTCTATGGTTAACCATAGAGTAACTGTTACAAGTTGGTTGGTTCAGGCGGGATCCCCATCAGGGGAGCTGAAGCCCCCACAGATAAGAGGCCATTGCCACGGGGTCCTCTGCTAATATGGCCAAGGGAGGCCTCCCCATCCTGAACACCCACAGGCCAAGGTGCGCCGGACACTCTTGGAGCCAATGCTCCAGAGTCTCCTCCTCACAATGAGGGCATGTAGGAGGCCCCCCCATGTCCATGCGGCCTCGGTATGCCACCAACACATGGCAATGCCCACTCCGGAGCTGCGCAATCATCATCTCAGTGCGCTGCGGTAGGCCTGCTGGTCATAGTGTGATGGTGAACACAAGGCTAGTACACTCATGGGTCGACCTAGGGTCAACGACTGTCTTCCTAATGAGGGCCCTGGCTGCTATGAAAGATACCAGGGTAGGGTCTTGCGACCCATCATCATTCCGCAGGCCGATCGCAGCCTCCTGGGCTTCCCTGTCCGCTGCTTTATTCCCCTGAATTACACAGTGACTAGGGATCCACTGGAAGACCACCATGTCATCAACCCTCATCAAAGAAGATCTCACCGAACCCATATCTGGGTTACAGCAAGATGTCCTGCTGCTCAAAGCAGTCAAGGCAGACTTACTGTCAGAGCAGATCAAATACCGATCTCCCTGACCCTCAGTCCCCAGCTATCTCACTGCCAGTCACAAGGCTCTCACCTCCATCTCAAAGGATGAAGTGAACTCCACACCCTTCAACTGCTGGGTTGCCACAATGGTCAGATTTTCATCTGGCCCACTCATGACTACCATGCGCCACACACCACTCTCAGCCAATCCATCCATATATAAACGGTGAAGTCGAAATGTCCAAGGGAACAAATAGTGTCCAACGCATCTTCTAAATTGACAGCTTCCGAATCACTACAACAGCTGCCCCCCCTCAAATTGTAATTTTTAATTAATAAGTTGCAATGTGTTGCCAATAATAATTGCAAATAATGACACAACTCCACTGATTTAATGTCTGGCTTCAAAAGTACTGGTCACTTCCTATGCAACCCTGCTGAATGAATGAAACATTTGCCAAACATTGTCTGAGAATTGGATGATGCTTTAATTGAGATGCTGAAAATAAATCAAGGCCAGGGCGATGACATTAAGAAAAAAATCAGATGTTCAAAAGTTCATACTTGAAAAAAAACTCAATTACCACAATTACTGCTACTTCACCTGGAAGAGGACATGAATGAAGATGTGGGGCCTGCACTGTAGTGTCTTTCAATTCCAGTTCTAATAATGAAACCTCAGATGCCTCTTCTGATGACGAAAGCTCAGATGAGTGAGCACAATGTGAAATATCATACAAGCAGTACAAAGGACCTGATTGGATTCAATGTGTTTCCTGTATGAAATGTGCATCTGGCAAGTGCAATGGTTGCAGTGATGATTCAGATTATGAATGTGAAGCTGGTAAATAACTTTTTATAGGTATGTGTGACAATAATTGACTTGTATTATACATTTTAGCCACTTGTGTATAAAATTGCACATTGTTTCCATGTTACCCCATTTTTGTTGAATAAAACTATGGTATCCTTTTGAGTAACCAATATTATATATTGATAGTGGTTTCAAATTTATAAGTTTCATACTTTTAGTGGAAAAATGTATTAGTATGATGTACCCCATTTGATAGTATTTAGAAAAAAATTAATACAACATATATATATATATAAGTTCAAAAACTGGTTAAAGGCCCATTTAAATGAACCTAATTATGCTGAACATAATATGATGTGACTGAAGTTGAAATTATTAACAAAAAATTGCGACACCTTGCAACAAAATGCATATTTCAATGCAAATACACTGTAAATTAAGTTGAAACTTTAAAATATGACTTCCCATTATGCTTGGTGAGAACCAAAATTAAGTTTTCACCATGCAACATTCTGTCATGTCACATTTGGTGGTCATAGGTACAAAATGTTATCAGCAGCTGCACAAATGATACATTGTCTAGCAGTCTATGGAATTGCTGGTTTGTATCACTGGCATAAGACTTGGAAGCAAATGTCTTTGTCTGCTTTTCCATTAACTCATTGGCCTTGTTGTTCAACATAGTGTGAGAAATTATAAAATCGAAATTATCTCATTATAATCTAATAACAAAATCATTGTGTACAGAAGAAAAGCAACAAAGAATGAATATTTTAATTTATATGCACTGCCATAATTATACATCATAGTAAATTCATGTATGTTAAATTAAATTGTAAAATTCATATATACATGAATATATGTGAATTTCTTGTACAGGTGGTTACCCTGTTATGTGCATGGACATCAACACTGGAGATGCACTAGCTGCTACCCCTAGCAGACCACCAACTCAATTTTCACCAGGTTTTCAATACTGAATTACTTCTTCATTGGCTTAATATAATGATTAAACAATGTATACACAAGAAATGTTATATATTTATGCATTAGAAATTCATATACACCATACTGTAAATTGAGTTAGCAGTCTGCAAGTATTTACAAACAAGGATATAATTCCTATTATCCTAACACTACAATGATTTCCGCACACACTGTCCAATCATGTCCTCTTCCTAATTTATTTAAATGTTATAACACTTAATTAATGAGTTTTTTCTAATTCATATTGACTATTACTGCCTGAGAATTTGTGGTTGTTTTATGTTGACAGTACCAACAAACATGTAGCATAAAGTCCTTCCACCAGGGGAGCTATGAGCCTTATACAGTGTTGTGATAACTGTTTGTGAGCATAATACTGCAGGCAATTCAAAATATTGCAGATGACAAAACCCCTATTTTTTCATTATATTCCTAACAAAATATGTCACAAAATACCTACTTATTAAAACAGGTTTTAAACTAATAATACCCACACAAACAATGAAAACTGCAGATTTTTTGGTATATCATCATAGCTATGTATTAATAAAAAACTTTTAATAAAATTTATATAATTTATATAATTTATATATATAAATATATATATAATTTAATATAAAAATTTGCTACATACATTCATATTAACAAAAGAAACACATAAATGCTTTTTGAGGTTTGATAAAGTTAAGTACCTATAAACATTGAATACTAAACTGTACATATAAACACCAAGGAATAAGTCAGTCTTTCATTTATTTTTTGGAATTTTAGGCAAAAGAGCCACATTTTGTGCCTCCAATCATCTCTTCAATGTGGAGGACTTTTCAGCTGCCATTTTGAGGGCCTTCTCCATTGCTGTTCTCTCTATCCTGATATTCTCACCAACAAATTTGCTTCTTTCACTCATATTGATTGACTCTTTCACTGCTGCAGTAGACAATGCCTTCTGCAAGGCCACCTCAGCTTCCAGCCTTATCCTTTCTGCTTATTTCCTTTGTTTCCACTTCTTCTGCTTCAGTTCCCGCAAATGTTAATTGGGCCCAGCATCAGTCATGATCATCTTCCTCCTCTCTCACCTGCTCTTCCCTTCACAAAACACATACCTTTTCAATTATTTTAGATTTCTTCAAACTACTTTTGAACAGAAAGAAAGTGTCATTGTAAACAATGTGTAGGCTGCACCCTCCAAGGTCAATGAGATGTACTAGTCCTTTTGTTTGTCTAAGCTGGACAGTCACTACTTTATGACTCCCTGCAAATTGGATAGAAAAAAAATAGGAACAAGCTATATAATATACATTAATATATTTTCAACATCTTCAAGTTGTCATCCTTAATGAAAGGCAGTAATGCAAATATCAGCAGTATGTGGCTTTGTTCCTTGCACAACTAAATTTTGCTGCTACTTGGAAATTGCCAAGCATGACAGCAAAGAGACTAGCCACATTATCTTTGCTATAGAAGCTCATGCTTGTTTCTACAGTATGTAGCACCCTCCATATCTCAGTTGCCTTTGCCTTAATTTCCAAACCACTTTCAAATCCCCTTTCAGTTATAAAAATAAACAACACATTATCCTACCCCAAATAACATCATTTACCTTTTGTAAATGATATGTTGTTTCACCATTGATATTCCCAAATTCCCTTCACATAAACATACAATAGTCACACAAACAATATTATGTATTGGTTATAAGTTATTAATGTGAGATTTTTAGCTAATAAAAACAGTGATGATATTAGACAGCAAGTTCACTTTAGTCATGTCAGACATACATGGACATATTTTTTTGCATTATAGAGCCAGGTTAAAATGGTTAATACAATGGAAGAACAATTGTATACATGAAAAGGTCAGTAATTTGATAAAATATAGCATTAAAAATGTTAATGTAATATAATACAAAACATTTAGCTTAGCAATAAAGCATAAAAATGTGAGGCTATAAGCATAGGTTTTCTGCCAGTTGTTTACCACCTAATAGGTTACAATATACTGTTATTCTAAAGTAAAAATAATGGAAGTATATAAATGATTACATACCTACAATATATCAATATAGTAAAAAGGAACAAACATTTAATACTAACAGAACAAACATTTATATAATAAAAAAGCCAGCAATGAGTACTAGAAATAACAGGAAGCAAAAGCTAACTGTTTCAGTCAATAAGCAGTGTTGCCACCAGCATTTGCATCTCAATAATTGCAAAAAAATATGCATAACATTTTTTAAATCTATTGGTTTATGTAACCATAAACTGATAATATATATAATAAAATATGAAAAATTAGGCAGTCAGAACAAGCTATAAAAATGTTTTAGAGAACAAACAAAATTCAAGTTTCTTAAAGATTTTTTCATGGTTCCCACCTGCAGAATTTTCAGAAAAATTCCTTGACTTTTCCAGGTTTTTCCTGACCACATCTTCAAAAAATCTCAAAATTGTAAGCAAATGAAATGTACCATGTTTGTGTGTTTCAATATTATATTAATAACACATAGTAGTAGGACAGTAAGTGAAAATGTTGGTATAGATAAGAAGAAAATTATTAAATAATCAATATAGCATTATTTTGTACAAAAAATAAAACATATTTCTATAAGTATTATTTTTTGGAATCAAGGCTTGTATATTTTTTTTATAAATAACAATATAAAATTCCCTGACTTTTTTTGCAAATCACCAAAATTCCCTGAATTTTCCAGGGGCATGAGAACAATGATTTTGATACTATCCATGTTTTTTATTAAATTAAAAATGTACAGAAATTTAAGAGAACCATATTTAGTGGAAAAATATAAAATTAACCCTTTGACACCGGGATGATGCGACGTTCGCGTCATTACAAAAGTGTCGCTCTGCACCGGGTGCCGCAAACGCTGCATCATTTGAAATACAGTTGTTTAATGGCTTTCTAAAAATAAACTACATACATTCTAAATTAAATGGGTTGACAATACCCGGTGCACAGCCACCCTTTTCATGACCATTCACCCGGTGCTGTAGACAAGACAAAAAAATCCATCTTTATTGTGATTGGCTGTC
>JAUZND010075780.1:0-16563 GCA_034780555.1 Coelogynopora nodosa
GCTATTAGCTTCAGGCGGCCGCTAGTAGCGCCAGGCGTCGACACAGTTCGCTATTAGCTTTAATGTGAATCCACCTTTACTAAAGAAAATCAAAAACAAAAATACTTTGAAGAATTGGTGTTTTCAATAGCCGGAAAATTGAGAGGAACACACGAAACAATGACAATATTCGTGAAATTTTAGAAATTGAAACCGCAGAGCACTTATCATGAATCCTATCACGATTTTTAGTAGAAGTGAGACGTATATTCAGCATCAAAAACTAACATTCCAGATGCTTCTCATGACTCAGCTTTACTGGAGCAGTCACCACAAACTAAACTGTTCTGATACATCTTCAGATTTAACTCTGAAACGTATTCTGATATTGAGATTGTTGTGAAGGGATCCCCTCGAAACGAATGGTTATTGAGGCAAACGGTGACAACAATGTAATCAAGTTTTCCCTTGTATCATTTATTTAATTTATGATTTTGCAATGTAAGAACTTTGGGATTTTTTACTGTTAATTACTTAAATGAATGTTATATTGTTTTGATTTATTTATTTTGATTATATCTAGATAAAGTACTCGTATTTAAATTATCAATCAAATATAATTTCCAGAAATTTAAAAACGCGTAGCCTACATTATCTATAATCATAGAAATGTATAGTATTTATATTTCTATGTCTATAACATAATATGATGTCAATATTGATTGCGCTATAATGTTGAATGAATATTATTTTAATATTTAAAAACACTGCACCTACCAAGACAATTAGTTTTTTGAATAAAAAAGACAAAATAATCATCTGAACAACTCAGCAACATATTACATATTTAAAGACGACAAGTTGGACAATACATAACAAATGTAGATCACATTGTATATATAATAATAACATCGATTTTTTCAGATATTTAAAATTATTTATAAGCTATTCGATATGTGAAAAAACATAAATATAATAAAAGTGTTTGATATTAATGTTCTATACGATGAAGGTCGGCATATATTTCGAACATCTATTTGTATGTGATACAAAAAAACACCCAAACACAAATTGAAGGATGTTAAGATATAAATATATGTGGTTTGGTTATAGTAACGCATTCATTTTGTTTCAATCTTTCTTGTGCTCAATTCTGGTTGTTATCTACCGATCCTGTAACAACCAAATTGCTTGATATTATTACGTCTTTTGTTATTATGTTATAGTCGGTCACTTTGATAGTTTCCGGTACTTAAAAAAAGAAGTTTACATTGCGATATTGGGTAGAATGGAATATTTAATTTGTCTCGTGTAGTTTATCATTTATAATGTAATAGTTCATAACAATCCAAAATATACACACAATAATATGTGTATCTATGTTTATCAGAAATTATTTATTACAAATAAAACTGACAAAAAATTCTATTTCTGGTTTCCATAGCACTAATTCTTTTTAGATGCAAAATTCTTTTTACGCGATGCACAATGCTATAGTTATATAAATTTGCAAATAAATGCATTATTATAATATTTCATATAACCAATATATATATATAATATATATATCATTTTTAAATTAATATATCGGACATTTTGATCACGAAAACATCATGCTGCCCACCATTTGGGTTAATTGCGTTTTCAGAGAATATAAAATGTTTAATCACATCTAATAGCAAATCTAACATAAAAAGTTGTATAATATAAAACAGAGGGAATTTGTATCCTAACACAAATAGTTGTTTCAAACAAATTCCGATCAATCTTAAATTTGTGTAATGTACACATAGAAATGATACATGAATAGGCAATATTTTTACATGTATAATTTATGAATATAACGTACTTTGTATTCAAATAAAGAATTTTGTCAGATACTATTTTCATTTGGACAATGAAATTATGACATTTTTTCTGTATTTGATTACTTGTGTTTGACTATGAAATTATGTGCCAAAAACAAATTTATAAAAAGATTAATTTTGTGAGATACCTTTGAACGCAAATAGAGAATCGTAAAACGTGTATTCTATTAAAACTATTGCGACATTCAAAAGGTTGCATAACACACACACACACACCTCCAATAAAATAAAGCGTCTTCCCAACAGCCACCATGCAGTGCTGTGCGGCCGGCTTGGACAGCCAATGCGGGTACTCGGCGTCCAGCTCCCCCCAGGCGTGGTCCGCCTTGGCCCGATACTGCCACACCCCCTCCGAGCCGGCCAGCACCTGGCCCAGCAATGGACCGCCCTGGGAGAGGCGCAACCCACCCGAGAGATAGAGGGTGTCTCTCAGGACGGCCGTGGAGTGTGCGGCTCTGCCGGCCAACAGCTGGCCTGAGTGCTTCCAGCACCCCCCCTTGTCCCGCGACCTCGGGAGGTAGACCTCGGTGGTGCTGCTGAGTTGGCTGGACGACGATTTCAGGCCGCCTGGTTTTAGGTATATATACAGCGCAGCGCGTACAACTTTTAACTTTTAAATTGTAAAATATTTAAATGTTCCCTATATTAAAATTAGTTTATACAATGAATTAATATATTGCATGTTATAGTTTAGAACACCTATATTGTTATATATATATATATATAATAATATGTAATATATATTATTGCTATGCATAGTAGCTGTTTCATTTTTGGATGCGTTGTTCCTATACACTGGCTCATCACTCACCAAATCAGTTAAACTAATGAAGCTATCAAGATCCGTAAAGTCGTATTCATTTTGCAAATAATCAGTGAACGACGTCATGGTAGGAATAAAAACTAATACTGAATGAAAACGTTGTAATTGAGCTAAGTTTAAATATTTAAATTAACTAATTAAGCAAATCAATAAGTTCAGATTATCCCTGACAATTATAGCCATCATGCAATATTAGGGTTGGTGTCAACAACAACGTATTGTTAATAGATTTAACCCATTCATTCCAATATAATTACATCTCTATGTATTTCCATTGCATGTATAGCTTTGACCTATTGCATGTATAGTTCTATACATTGCATGTATAGTTCTATACATTGCATGTATAGTTTTGATTGAAATTCTAATAAAATAATTCTATGCAATACTCAAAATCTATTAACAATATAATATAGTGTATTGTATTGCGCTCGGGGCAAATTGCAGATCTTCCTCAGGAACTACAGAATGTCATTATACAATACCATATACATAATTCGGAGTATATTATTGATAATATAGAATTGCCAAAATTAACAATCGTTGTAAGCGCGCTAATTGATAATAGCATTTCAAAAATTTCAGTGTACACAATATATTAAAAGACCAAATTCATTTAAATTTATCAACAACAACATCTTTATCTAGTTTAATTTATCAGCAAATTAAATTTATACCTCCTAGAACAATAAATAATGATCTAATAATTTATAAATAAAAATAAAAATTGTACAGTAATATTAGATCGCTATTATATTTGTTTTGAATCTCGTTTTTATAATATATAAATCCCCTATCTTCTTAAATTCAATTTGTCTCAATGCGTTAAACTAAAATTTATTGTGTAGAAAAAAAAATTGTTATTATTTTTAATGAATAGTAGAGATCACTATAGCACGAATTTTGAATTTTAAGACAAAGCTATAGAATTAATATACTTTATAAAATGCAAGAGACAAACGAAATTGTGGATTGCACCAATTGGTGGTCACCCCGTGGTGTCACGTTGCATCATGTTCATCAGTTTACTGTGAATCAATAATTTTTTTATTTAATTTTTTTTATATTTAAACAACAAAAAATTACTTTATTATTATTACGACTAATTTACTCAATTAGCAGTAGACCTGCTGTCAGCATAGGTGAGGTATACAATCGCTGCATATGGCAGAAAGGGGAGTTGAAATATTCCCCTTTTTTTGAAAGCTGTCCAATTGCTAAGCTTAATTGAGATGAAATTTAGGCAGCATAAGTTATTAATCAATTTCGAACAATTGATCACATGGTTTAATGTCCGTGATTGTGTCTAAGTATAAAAAATCAAGGTTTTGTAATTTGTAAACTCGATTAATAAATAGCCCAATTCTTGAAATATTTTGAGCAGAAAATTTTGGAATAATTGTTAAAATATATAATCAAATTTTTTGATGATCAAGTTATTCAACAAAGGATAAAACTGTATTAATAATATCTACTCCCTAATTAGCATATTGGTGATAAATTGAGCTGAAATAAAGAATTAACATATTTTGAACACGTTATCAACGATTATATGTTTGATTAAATTGCATTATTACTTTTTTTTATTGGTCATGGCTATTTGTGTGTATAAAAACTCATTTGTGTATTCAAAAACCCATAATCATAATTTTTTGCCAACTTTAAAAATGTATGAGATATTTCTCCCCTTTGGCTAATTTATTATTAACTAATTTTATAAGTAGACTTCGTATTGATTATTTTAACAATTAACCTGTCAATATTTGAATTTTCTTTAGTTGGAACAAATTATTGGCTTCTGCAGAATATCTTGTTGTCTCTCAACAAGAAACACTATTATGATAAAAAAAAGTTATTTGTTTTGAAAAAGTTATTTCAACGGAGCAGGTGAATAAACTTTTATAGTGATTCAACGGTGCTTTACCACATTATAAGTATTCGCTAGAAATTAGAAAAACAAAATTATAACATGTGCGATAGTGGATCACATTAAAAAAATTAGAGTATATCATTGTAAAGCTTGTATCTCGAACGTTGAATAAATATTTCTTACTCAATAATTCAATTAAATAGACCCTGTCTGGTTTTTTGTGCACCCTGTCAACCTTTAGTTAGTGCACTATATACAACAAATGAGAATCTTTTAGCCCATATTACATTTATCTATCAATGTTTAAATACAGTAAACTATGTATTTAATATGTAATTCTTTCCGATGGATGCACTTATAACAAGTGAGGAAAAACAAATAATAAATAATCAGTAAAAAAAGGTGAGGATACCATAACTATAAATTATCTAGATTAACTAAAAATAGGATTAAATTGAATCTTTGACATTGCCAAAGTATTGTTTGACATTACCAATGTAAGCAATTCCCATAGATTTTATAATTAGTACTTCCTCCACACTAAACTAACGTCATCTTTATCGATATTTACAATCGATAGATGTGCTAAGATTGCAAACTATGTTGTTGCGAATCGAGAATTAACTGAAATTGATTGAAAAAGTGACAATCTCCGGTGGTATATTTCTAAATCGAAAGACATTATTGGGAGGCATCGTTGTCATGGGATTACTGAAACTTTACGTGTTTTATTATAATTATTGGAATTAACAAAGGTGGTGTATAATTGATTTTGTGCTATAAAATAATTTATGGATACTAAATTACCACCAAAATAATCGAATTAATGTTTTAAATATTATATAAAAAAAATCTTAGCAAAATTAAATTTTATTTTACTTAACAACATTTTTCGAATGATGATCCAATTATTAACATATTGCTAGTTACTCAATTTGTCATTGTATGTTTTACCAACACCAGTTTTTGACCTCACCTGTTAATACAATTTATAACTGGCTATAATACTACACCTCAAACACTATCTTTTCAACTTTATTTACCAGCGGTAAACTTACCCGAGACCCAAATTCCATCCTTGTACACAGATGCGGCGAAGTTCGCTCTTGCTGAATGCATTTTGGGACAGTCGCGCCATTTTCCCGTTTCTGGATTAAAACTGTGTTATTGTGTTGTCATAAAGAGAAAGGAGAGTTTTTGTTATTGGGAGAATTGTTTGCGGATAAGAAAAAGCAATCTCGGCTGTGGTGAAGTTAATAAATGAGTTGAAGAAATAGTTAACAATAGGTTTTAACAACACAGACACACTCCAAAATTAACTCACAGAAATGTAGGTCAAACTTTGAATAGTTTGCATAAATATATTGTTTCACAAATAAGTTTAGTAATGCAGAATAATATATTAAAATATAGCATGTGTATAATATGTTTTAATTCAGTATATATGTTGTAGGCAGTTATGGAATAATTTATAATAATACGACATTCATATTTTTATTAAATGTGTTTTATAAAAAGCTTTTTGGATTCCGATAAAACGATTTAAATATGATTAATTTAAAATATCTAATATTACACAACTTTTTTTTTTATAGTTTTAGTCTCTTATATTTATAAAAATTTAAAAAACCAATTGAAAGATTTTTAAAAAATTCGAAGCTATACATATAAACGTTTAATCACACACATAAATGAATTGTTAAATGTTGTCCTTATATTGTTATGTATCCATAACAATTTTACAACTGGTTGATTTAAATATGAATGTTATTTTTGAACGGCGATTTCATGTATTAAATATGTTGTATTATTTTTAAATATGCACTATAAAATGCACTATATTTTAAATAGGCAAATATTTCTCAATTAATGTATTTAATTATTAAATACAAATTATAATATTATAAATATTTATACTAGATACGAACATCGAATTTCACAAATATATAGTAATATACCTAAATTAAAATTAACTCCATTTTTAACAATTATTAACAAATTTATATTTTTGTTAATAACATTATTTTAAATAGTTAAATTAAATGAATTTATTGATTTTTTATTATAAAGATATTTTGTATAATTATCCTTTTTACATTTTTTTAATATTATTATAATAAGTTATAATAGTATTTTAGTATTTTACATTTTATGACATTTTATATTGTTGAAATATAAAGTTTAACAATTACTTAAAAATTAAAAAAAATCATTTTGGAATATCTTCTTAGTTGTCTAGTATACATTTTCTTATAACTTTAACAAAAATGAAAAGTTTATTACATATTTTACATTTCATATGTAGAATTGGTAATATAAATAGCATAATGTACGATGTTAAGACTAATATAGATATCATTCGATTATATTTTTTAAATTCACAAAATGGTTATTGTGGTTAATTATTTTTTAATAAAAGTAACGATTGCAATGTAAAGTTGTTTAATCTCAAAAATTGCTAAATAAATAAATTGTGGATTACACTGTTTGTAAATTAATTTTAATAAAACTTCTCATTGGATAGCAGATGTCTTATCCTAAAAGTAATACAATAAATAGTTAATTTTAAAACAGCAGTGTAACGGAGTGTACAATTCAATATTTCTTCTTACATGTTGACAGCAGCTAATAAATATATGTTACAATTTAAATTTGTTTGTGTATTACATTTATTGTATATTTGATTGACTATTTATAATTAACTGACATATTTATTAATTGACATAAATATTAAATTTAACTTTTAGCAGAGCGACTCGAATAATCACAAAGTGTTAAAAAAATGTATGTACTAATAATTTCATAAACATAAATATATAGCATTGAAACCACTTTTTTTAGAGTGGGCATTCTAATATGTTTGTCAAGAATAGGCTTAACTTCTCTTATTAAGAAAGAGGGGGTAAAAGTATGACAAAGATTTATAACAAATAAGAGGGCAAAAATTGTACCGGTTCCAACAACAAAAACATTTTGGGAAGCATTGCTGCTCTGCCCTTTGCCCTTTAACTGTTCCACCGCCTCTGACATAACCTATATTGACCACATATAAGTAGTTATCTGTCACTATTTCACTATCATAAATATATAACTTTTATGAAGGAGTCTCACCACTGAACTCTGTCCAGCACGGTACCAGATTTCGAGTCATAACCGCCGAGTATATAAAGCCGGTTCTGGTGGACAACGCAGGAAAACTCGTGCAGATCCTTTATCCCGGCCCAGCTCTCGGACTCCGGCCATGTGTCCAGGAGAGTTTGATCCGCACTGTCTACCGGGAAGTGGAACACCTTCCCGGTGCCACTGCGACTGATGAGGAGGAGATGGTGCTCGTAGGTGGTGGCCATCGGCCACAGCACTCGGCGGGAGACGTCGTGAAATATCCGAACTGGATTGCCAAAAATGCTGTAATTCCCGGTATTCCGGAGATCATACTACACAGGCGGGGGACAGTGTGTTAATAGGTTGCATTGAATACGGCGCGATTTGACCAATCAAAAGTTTCAAATAGACATTGTCGGCATGGAGTCATAGTGTAGTAAAAAGAGTGGATTTAAAATTTAGTGAAAAGGATTTCTTCTACGACACTTTCAGGGAATGTTAGTATAATATGTTTAAACTAATTACAATTGCTCATAACGTCTATGTAAAATATGGCTGTGAAAATACTGAGTGGAAAACTTATACAACCCTATACGATAGATACCATCAGTTTAGAAGGGCGTCCTCAATTCGTGACAATTTGAGCATTTCCGGAAGCCATAGTAACCTTTATTCTGGCAAATTCCGGTTGCAATTGTGTTAGGCGGGGTGCCAAGGTGGGATCCAAAATGGAAGCCGAAATTACAAAAAAAAACTGTAATTGAGTTGTGGTAAACTTGAAACAAAGTAATCAATAATGAGTGACTCAATTTAATTTTGCTTTTGAAAGACTTTGGAAAACGCCAATCTAATGTTATAACTTAAGGGTATTTTATAATTATTAATTGAAATGTATATTTAATAATAATTAAATGAGATAAATGAAATTAGCATAACAAGATACTTAATAATATGATTTTGTGAAACATTTGGTAAATTAATAAATATGATGTTATTGTTAATGATGCTAATTTAAAACTATTTTAAAATATAAACAAAACAAAAAATATCGAAAAAGTTGCTTTTAACAAATTACAAAAAAATATACAAATTAATAATTATAATTGCACAATAAATAAAGATTCACAACTACAAACAGTCCAAAAATTTCAAACAATATTTTAGTATTACGAGGCATATGATTCATACCATGTCATTAGTTTTCGAGTTTTTTGTTATGATGTGAACCTCAGAAGATCTTTATCGGCTTGTAGAATCAGATTTTAGCTTGTACAATCGTTGAATTTCCGTCAAATTAAAATATCAGTAGTAATAGTTATGTCGATACTGGATCACCCCCTAACCCCACTTATCCCGCTACAATGAAATAATAATTTTACAATACACAATAGAGTCTTAATAATCAATAGAAAGGTGCAGACATCAACATTTTTACACAGTTCACAACGCATAGACATGTTAGTTGCACATTCTATCCGTAATGAGATTCAATTTTTTTCAATGTCTCTAAAATTATAAATAAAAACCAATACATAGATATAAGGAGACATTTATATATTTACATATAAAATAGATAATTGTTAATCCAGAAAACATATTTAAATTATTTATTATCAAAGAATCAATTATGTCATACAGTAATGTGTTAAATAAATCCTGTTACTAATAATAATGTTTTATATTGTCAAAAATTGAGTAACATTACATCTCATCTGATGAATCTTCTGAGATAATATACACTTTTGTCTTCTTTATTGGATGCTCTTCGCCAATAACATCTAGGCGCGCACTCAAGGAATCAAGGCCTTACCTTTGATAAAACATCGACTTCCTTTTTTGAACAAAAAGTTTTTTATTGCGGTTTATCGCCTTTATAACATATATATTTGCGAATCCAAATAAAATTGAGCCCACCCCCTCTTTGCAAATGCCTGGGTGAGTCCTTCAAATTAAAAGCAGCAGTACTATTGGGCTTCGATCTGCTTACTTTGATGTAACACTCCCGCTGCTGCTAGACCTTGAATAGAACACTGTGCTTTTAGGGCATCTCGTAATATTGGTACATATAGAGGTTGTTCGTGCGAAGGATCAATAAATATTAACCCTATCCGTACTCGAAGTAACCGACCTTCTTTTTCCCACCCCAGTCCAAAGCCAGTTTGAGCTATACGGTGTACTGTAAGTTATGGATTGGTCGAACAGCAAGGATCACGTCCTAAGTCGTGTTGAGTGTCTTGTCAACCTAATTCTAAAAGTGAGGGATTGCCGCGTAGAGACTATTATAGTCACTATTTTAATCGTTAGATGGTAATTTTCAGCCAAATAGTCGTTGAATTGCTTGGTAACTATTGAAGAGCGAATATATATTTGTTGGTTTCCGTCAACTGAGCAAACAGATTAACAATTGTTACGAATATCAATGGTTTTGTCTATGCTAGTCTTCACAACATGGTCACATCTGATATTGACATCACCTAAATGTTGTTAAATATCGGCATCGTAATTGATTAATTTAGCCATTGAGTAAAATGAAATTGTGAATATATACAATAGCTCACAAATGTGATCATTCGTGTAAAGCGCCGGAAGTATAATGAATTTTAACAACAACAGCTTCTCTCTTTATACTATTTTTGGCTTGGAATTGGGTGTAGGGGGGTGGGGTGGGATAATAGGAGGGAGAGTGATATAGAGGAGGTAGGGAGAATTAGCGGGGTTTAGGGGAGTAGGGGGATATAGGGTAGTAGGGAGATGTAGATGGGTTGTGTTTATGTATTTTTTTAACAATTTAACAATGTAAACAATTTATCAGTATAACCGATAGCAAAAGTAAAATTCTTCGTATAACCAACAAACTGGGGTACGTTCATTTATATCCGCATATTTAACACTTCTCTGTAAACGATATACGGAACTAAAATCAGAAAAAATGTTAGTCCTATTCAAGATCTGTATCGAGTACATATTTATTTATGGTAGAATATTTAAATACATCATATACCTATATTATTTATCATTTAGTTTATTTATATTATAATTAATTTACCTTTTGATTTTTTATGCTTTTAGAACGTATAATAATATTTTGATATCCAATACATATTTATTATAATGATAACTACGCATGCGAAAAATATATTTTATAATAACAGAATATTATCTTAAAATAAAACAATGGCACTTAAACAATTTGGCTTCAAAGAAAACGAATCAATTAGTTATTTTTCTAAAATTATCTTTAATACCAAAAATATTGTAAAATTATAAATAACGAAAGAAATTGTTCATTTTAATTACACCGATAGAACTGTTAATAAATTTATTATAATTATTAATAGCGAAATAGTGACCATATATAGGTGCTAAATAAACATACACATATAGGATATAATTCCACAAAATGCTTATTTAAGATTATAACTTAATTTTGGGAAGTAGAAGATTATAAATGGATCATAACTGATGACTCTGTCTGATTGATTAAGACTGATTGTATTATCGAGGATCACAATTATTAGATCGTATATTAATCTCGTATATGACGTTAATACGTTCCACAAGGAATACAAAGGATCTTGTGATACATGTCAGACTATATAAGGAAAACTACGTTCCACAAGGAATACAAAGGATCTTGTGATACATGTCAGACTGTATTGAGAATAAAGCGATTAGTTCTATTTATTCATATATAGGTTGTGTTATGTTCTGAACTAAAAACTTTCCAAATCATAATTTAAATAATTGATTTAATGCGTATAATCTAGTACTATTATAAAATGCTATTTCTACATACTAAATTGTATCCCTAAATAATCTTTAGCTCCATTTCATTGAATTGTTTTTATAACTGTAAATTATAGGAAAACATTTTGCAAATTGTTAACAATAGAACCACCAAAGTAAAATCATTGTGTAGGGCAAATCACTACACAGATGTTAAACATTTAACTGTGAATTATCTATCCTATAGAATTCATTGAACTTTGAAAAAAATTAAATTATTTTTTATTTTTTATGTAACTTTTTTGTTTATATTTTTTAACTATACAAGAAATGATTAAACATATAAATAAATATAAATAAATGATTAAAAATGATTAAAAAAAGGTTATGACATTCTCAATATCAAAATATATAACATAACAATTGAAATAGATAATAAAACAATTTCCGTTCAAGTTTCTTTAAATATAATATAATAAAACAGTGCATATATCATAATGTAAATGTATGCTATATATATTGTATATGTATACTAATGTAGGAACTGAATAAAATTTGAAAATAACACAGATATCTAAAATTTGATATTTGTTTTGTGTCATGACGTCACTGAGGACGAAGTACTTCGAAAATATTTTCAAAATAATTTTTTAATTACAGAAAACTTATATTTATATCTTATGTTCAAAAAATATTAACTTATTAGTAATTTCGTTTTCATTCATTCATTCATTCTAAACTACAGTCAATTTATTAACTCAATTATTATTAAATGGTAATTACATGTAATCACTCCTCCTTCCACTTACCTTTATGGGGTTAATAATCAAATGGTTTATTTGGAATTTATCTCATAACAGAACATTATAAACAATTTTTTCAAAATTTGTATTGTACAAAAAATCAGAAAGCATTTTTTTAAAATAAAATATATATATATATATATTATATGAACACACAAACATAATTTTAATTATAGTATTCAAAAGTAAATGAAATTTAAATAATGTTTACCTGATTTGATAAATAGTTTATTCCCGAAAACGATGTCGACATAAGTGGTGAACAGATCATGTTTATTAATTTGGTGAAACTACAGATTCTTAGTTCTTATTAGAACACTTCAAAGTTTATCGAAAGAATTGCACAGTCTTTAACCGAACCACAGCAGAGTGACCCTTTAATCTGGTTCATTGTTGGTAAACATTCATACACATATTGTACATACCCCAGTAATTGCTGTAAACCTTTGTGGCTTTCTGACATTTAGTGTGTGGTATGTATCTGATATTTATTCAGCTCAGGAAGAATTGATTAATTAAAATTAGAGCATAACTATTATTGATGGTATACAGTAAATGGACGGGATAGACTGCACAGACATTATATCGCAAACTTCATTAATAATTAAAACGACGTTGACTGAAATTATAAATGTTTAAAAGCAAGAGAAAAGTAAAAAATATTTTTTATTGAGATTATTCTGTTATAGTTAAGTGTTCTCCTCTGTTAATAGTAATACATATTTAATTATTCTATCCATTTATCGTTATGTTTCTGAGCAGTTTCATCCATGCGCTTACGTAAATATTTTTTGGTAATATTCATATTAGGCCTCATTTTCAAAGGATTATTTTCAATAAAAATGTTTGTTTAAAAAATATAAATATAGATTAAACAAAAATTCTATTATTAAAGGTGTAAGAACTAATTTATAATAAGGTTCTCAACATTTTTATACGGTTCATATTAATATGAGTTTTATCGAAATATATACTATAATAATGAATTTTTCAATTTTCTCAATTTTTAGGTCAGAGATCATCGCCTGCCAGCACCATCAATTGTTATCTTCTTTTGGTCACTATAAATGTGCGTACCTACTATCCCGTCTAATTCTTCAAATGATCGCTCTAGCGTAGTTATGTAACATACCTTAGAAATATGCTTGCCTTCTCAAACCGCATGTTACGAATATTTACTTATTTTGATGTTAATTCTCAGTTTTTAGAATATTGAAAAATGATGATATCATATAATTATGCCCAAATCTCATGGTTCAGATTTACCAAAACCCAACATTACAATAAGGTTTTAGTGTAAACAATATATTAGACGCTAATGTGAACTGTTATGTAACTGCTAATGTAATTTGCTATATTTCATTAAGAAGATCATCAGAACTCATTAGAGGTTATCTCAAAGTACTTCAGGAGAACATCTTTGGCCAGTAGCGGGCAATAAAAATGTTTTGAACACAAAGGGTGTTTACAACTATTGGATTACCAACATTGGAGAATTTTTCTTCAAAAACATTCTGGATATTCAGTAGACATTGTCCGATGATGCATGGAATATCATTTTTGCTTTCCTGGAATGATGTATAAATGCATTTATTATAAAATGCTATAATAAATATTCTAAACGAACATTATATATTTACAAAGTAATATTATTTTGTAAGTCAAATTGTGAACCTTTGACCCGTGCGTGGATCCAATATTTGTGTGTTCAAGGGTACAAGAATATGCCACATGTTAACTGCAACTGACTATAGGTATCCCTTTAAGTCCCTTATAAATGTATTTGTAATTTATTTAATAAAAGTTAATAGGTATACATATATATAATATAGTACATGCATGTAAATATATATATATATATATTCTATTTTTAATTTTATTTGTACTAATATAAAGACGTTCTTCTGTGTACAATACTTTAAGAAAACTCTCGATATCCTGGAAATTCTGTAAAATATATTTTAAAACTGTTATGAATTAAATAAATATAACACACAAATTTACAATTGTCCAAAATATTTTTTTCCCTAAACTTTCCACCACATATGAAAGAATTCAAACCTCAAGGAAGGTGTTGTCTTCTGAATCCATATTCTCAGCCTCAGACAGCGGTGCAACATTTGATGAAACGATATAATTTTTTTTAAAGTTGTTGAAAAATAACCTTCCCCGATTGCAAGTAGTACGCATGACGGATTATATTTAGCCTACTTTTAGGTGACTTAAATATTGTTGTATTGTGTCTATAATTTGATATTAGGTAGATCCTGTTTCAACCATGAAAACAAATTCCCTTAACTATAAGCTGGCTACGGACCAGATTAAACTGTAAAAATCAACAGATATTGAGACAAGAGAATCAACATTTATCAACATTAAAAGTATTAAGTCCTCCATTAAAAAAATTATATACATAATTAAATGTTTTCAAATTATAAGCCTATACATTTTGTATCCTATGTAAAAATTATTATTTATTTGTTATCCATGAATGCATTCAACTGTAGCATAAAGCTACATAATACCTCCGTACATCTGCGACATGTTATCATTTTTGTGTATGAGTGTGAATTTTCAGTATACTTAAGGGATTTCATAATAAATAAATACACAATACAATGAGAGATTCCTCATCCAGATGAAGCCTATCAGTGATAAAAAATTTATTTTTAACGTTTACAAATAATGCATATAATTAATTATTCAAACATTAAAATAAAGGGTAAATATACTCTTTTAGTGTATGTAATTGTAAGTTACATGTAAACGATAATATATATATCGACATAGCCTTTATGTGTATGTTTGTTTTAATAGCTATAAATTCTGTTATATTACATTTTTGTAAATTGCATGATATAAAGGATACATTTTGATGTCTTGATTTTATGAAAATTTAATATTAATTTGTCAATAATAAAAACAATATGATTTTACCTATAAAAATTGGTACGACAATTGTAAGACATTAAATTAATTTATCTACAATTTTTATCAATATCTGTTGTTCTATTATAATTTAATGCGGAGGTAACTAATATTACGAGTTTGATAACTCTATGATTTTAAAAGTCATAAAAGTTCATTCAGTTTATTTTACTACTCCAATTAATTAATTAATTAATTACAATAAATGCAAAAATAATTAATTTTGATATTTTTAATTACTTTTCAATTCATGATACACTTGATTTAAAATCCTTATTGAAATTTAAACACAAACTTTTGATCTCATTGTGGTTGTTTCAAATTGTTTAAACCAAATATTCTCTAAACATTATTTTGTTGAAACTGTTAAAAAATGCATGCTATATGTGTACATTATGTAATATTATTATAGGCTACATATTTGTTTATATATTAATATAAGAAAAATTATTTTGAATAATTTAAAATTCCATACAAGAGAAAACCACATCAGTAACTTTGGAAAAATGTCGATATTTAATTTAAAAATATAAACAACTCATATATGTTAGCTATTTTTATAATTTTTACAGAATTGTGAGAGGGCCTGCGTTAGCCTCCTCCACTCTCTCTTTTTTATTTTACAGGGTCATTGATTTTTTATTGAATATTGATTTTTGAAATGTAATTTTTGCAGAAGTTGATTTTGTTATTATATAAAGTATCAGTTTGAGGTAGTTATTCGAAATATAAAATAATTGTAAAGGGTCTTTGTTATCTCCTGCAAGTATGGATTTTGATGGTGTTTCGCTTTTTTTCAAAATGTCCCAAGAAGTATTTATTAAGTAATACATTAGAATAGTGTAGTATATAGCATACTAGTCATGAATTGTGGCATAAATATTTTATTAGCATAAGTAGTATAGTAGTTTTTATATATATTATCTTTATCGACCATTTTAATGAGATAAACTACATTATAGTACATAGAAAATTTTTAATATATTGAAATATTACTAATAAAAATTGTATTCACGGTCGTGGAATTTTTTATATAATCTAAAATCTGCTTTTTCAATTTTTCTGATTCTATATACAGAAAATATGATCTATATGAAAACTTGTTTATAAAACTGATTTGTGACTCAATTAATCTTCATATCTTTCGACCAATAATGGTTGATAATTATTTTTCAACGAGTGCAAATTGTGAGTCTCGTATACATAATACATATTATTTCGATGTATTAGACTACTTGTAAAATATTTTTTAAATAGTATAATATTAAATTTAAACTCCCTAGGTTTCGTTACAAAAACAAACCAATACTATAATTCATAAATCTATTCATATAATATACTTATTTTGCCTGTGAATAGTGTCAAATCAAATAAATATATAAAATAACATGTACATTGTGGTTTTAGTTATTGTTTATGTACATAACAATTATTATTGTATTATTGAAGTGAACTGTGTTCATG
>JAUZND010075791.1:0-16562 GCA_034780555.1 Coelogynopora nodosa
GTACATTGTTAATATATAATCAAACATACCTATCCTATCTAAACTTAAATTGCCATTTTTCAGTTATCATTAGGAACTTATGAAGATACCTTATAATCTAATATTAGAATCTAATACTCTTATCAACATCAAACTAGATTATAAGATCTATAGGAAAACATTAGATTATTAGGATAAGGGATTACGAAAAATTATTAGAATCTAATGATTAGATTATTAGGAACGTGAAACAGGACATTAGATTTTCCTAGAAATCTAATATCCTAATTTTAAGATTTGAACAGGCTCCAGGGTGGTGTTTCAATAAGCAACGAAACATCACTAACGCTATTTAGTGAGCCCGCAAATTTTTTAAGATGTATAGTTATTGCCATTTCACCAACAACATCGCTTACTTGACAAACTCATTACCGTTTAATCATCACTAACATTATTTCAATATGTAGATCTTTAAAAACATCAATAATTAATGGTTCGTATTCATTTTCAAGAATTTCCCCCCTGACTTATATGCGTATACGATTAAACATAATATGTAAACATAGTTTGTACACTCATATTATTATTTAAAAGTGGAGTATGGCTAAATATGATAATAATTTAGAAAGCCCAACATTTAAAAACACTGAAAGGCCTATATTCCAAGTTTTTTCAGACACTTTGTGTCATTCCAGGTCGCGGACACCTTATCTTTATCATAATAAGAAATTTACGTTTCAAAAATATTGTTTATTTACATTTTAAAATTATCTGACTTTTCCCTGATTTGTAAAAATTAATTTATTCTTTCCATAACTGTCCTCTAACTTTTCAGACACTTTAAAATTCCCTAACTTTTCCCTGGCCCATACGAACCATGATTATATTAGCTGTATTTTCTAATATCCAACTATATAAAATATTTGACAATATTGCAAATATATTTTTTTAACATTTAGGACAAAATAACAGCACAAATGAATGGGGTAGCGGCTATACTAAGAAGTGACGAGGACCACTCCAAGAGAACAGGATATTATATTCCTCAAAACAAGTATAAGGCGAAGGAGCGAACACGAAGAGAGTTACGAAAAAGTGACAGAGGGACTGATGCGAGGGTAGAAAACGGTCATAGTCATAGAGGAATTGAGAGGATACAACATAATTTAATGAACTGCAAACTATGCTGACAGTCAAAGAAGGCGTGACGGATTCCACTGGAGCAAATTTCAAGAAGGATCCTTATAGAGTAATTAAATGTACAGTTTATACATCCTACGCAAAAAAAATAGGTAAATTAAGTTAAATAGGCTACTTAAATAATTTATTAAATTTACAAATCGCGCCCAACACGACCAATTAAAAAAAGTTTAGAGTGAAGTAGCAAGTTATCGTTAAATTACTGAATATGTCTCTGGACACAATATGTCTCAGGATTAATAACGTACTTCGTTCAATAGCCAGCTCATTATACCCAGATCATTTATTGCCATTTTTATCAAGAATAAGGCCCACCTGTCCACCTCCTGAAAGTCTGCCTGATTGATTCACCAATTGTGACGTACTTCCAAACATACGATTCGTGTTCCAGTGGATTGATTCCTCCAGAACTGACATGCCCGTCTTACGACCCGAAGGAAAGGATTCTTGCAACCTAAATAACAACAATAATGAATGATTATAGTATTATTATACGACTAGAAATAGGGGATACTAATAATTATATTTTCGGATTTACGGATTATAGTGTAAAAGTGTAACCATTATGCTGGGGCAATTCTTAAATCAGTGGCATTAATTAACACTTGTATTGTGGCCAATGAAGGGCCGAAATTTGTTCACCATACATTTCCATACACTTAATGAAACTCTATATTATATTAAACCATAAATATGCCGTAGCATTAAATATATATATTGAGAGATGCTACTAATAAGATAAATTCAGATACTTCAGATTATAACAGATAAATATTTAATGCTGCCAATTTGATACTCAGAACAATGTTTTGGAAGATCAAATGGCAATAAACAATTAAACCAGTTTTGCTTTTGAGAAATTTTGTAGTAAGCAGCGATATACAAACTCTTTGCAGAGGCATACAAATTAAAAACACAAACAATCCAACTGAGATACAAACAATTTTTTCAGATAAAAGGTGTTACGTTGAAAATAAATTTTAAGTGAATTTTCACAGTGACAATACAATATTAAATAATACCTTATTAAAAAGAATATAACACTAGAATTCGTTGAACACATTTTACAATCATAATAATAAAGACATTTAAACATGAATATATTAAATTATTAGAAAAGTTAAAGGTGAAACTAATTATATAATATTATGAATAAAATATATTATAGAACTAGTTTGATCCTTTCCAACAATCTTAGAGAAATAAGAAAATCAATGAATAAATTATCAGAACCTTAAATTCTTCAAATTTTCAAAAAAATCTGCGAATACGGGATCCGTGATCTGACTTAACAACCAAATAATCAATTTCCTCAGACACAATCCCCCATCTACGTATCAATTGACTGACATGTTAGGTGACGTCCGTCTAATACCACCGCCACCCAACGAAGCAGTCGAGCCATAATTAATCTCCCTTGGTGACGAGACAGTTGTAGCAGGGTCAACCTGTTGCAATGGTGACGGCAGCTGTGAAGGGGGCAGCAATAGTTTAGCTGCCTGTGTGTGCACTGCAATAGTCAGTCGGTTCATCACCTCGACAATGCGCTCCTGCAATTGAGCTGTCACCTTGAAGGCGTGTAGTAGGTCCGGGCTCTCCATGTCTTCCGTCATCACCGAGGCATTCTGAATCTGGAGGACAGTCACAACACAAACAGTGGAACGTATGAATAATTCCAAATTTAATATATGAGAAAAATTACTAAACGAAAACACTTCCTGTAAATAAGTAATAAATAATTAATTATAATGATCTATTAAAAATGGTTAACTGGTTAATTTTATTTGGTAGATGGCTTCAAAAAGGTTTGTCATACAAATAAAAATGTAATTACAATGAAATAATAGGTGAATAACTAAAACACTGTACAATAAAGATACGGTTTTTGGCTATATATAAAATGCAACAATTGAATATTTCAAACATAAAATCGATGGATTTAAATTAATTGAAGCGAGGATCTGACCTATATTCGCCTGTTGAGAGCATGGTTGAAGTGAAAATTTTGTCAAAAAAAGGATTTGGAAAGCACAGTGTGATTATCCATACACATGTTATTCCAAATATATGTTTTTTGTGACAGTCAGTTTATTTCAAATTGGAGATCTGACATATTTTAAACTTGCATGAAAGTGTGAAGGTTCATCGAGGGAAATTTTAGCATACTTTTTCTTTTATGTTTGAGTGTTTTTTAGTTGACCAGTTGTTTTGTAGGTAGTTTAAAACAAAATTTCCACACAAATCAAATGTCTACCCTTCACTGATTTTTACTAGTATTTTCTCGTAAACATTTTCGTAGGATGAAGTTTATTTTTAAACAACTACTTAATATGAACTGAACATGCCAGGGGTGCTTAAATTCCCACCAAACTTAATTATTTGTAAATGTATTATATATATAAAGTATTAAAATTGTACCATATCCAGATATGTATATGCCTTTATTTAATTTCAAAGTCATAAAAAAATCATCTCATCTGGATTCAAGACAGATCTTTTAACTTCTCACTTTAGTAATTTTTTCATAAGTATTGGGACCATCCATAAATAAATAAATAATTCATGATTTGTCCTATTAATAGTTTATCTTTTCCATACTTGTGGAGACAGGAGTGTACTGTAGTTACTTGAATAAACACATTTCTAATCACACACATGTGCTACAGTTATAATATATTTAATTTAATCTAGATGAACTAGGTTGTTTTGTTTTTATATTGATTAAATGAATTCTGCATAATCCAGAATTCATTCAAACTGGATAAAATCGTTAAAATATGAATTCTGGATTAAGACTATATTCATGGTTAATTATAATGGAAAGTGTACATGCTCATATCCATACCTATAGGTAAAGAAATAATTGTTTATCAAATTTGCATTTATGCTAAACATATCTACTTCATTGAGATCATTCTGATTGAAGAATTTAGTTAAAAACAGAAATTATCTAAAATTAATCATGTACTGTTTCTTATATGGGGTGTCTAAACATTATATGTTAAATTAACAAACATGAAACATAACACAAATTATTGGTATTAAAAAAGATGGTGGTAATTTTTTGCATTATCCATGAGTACCACATTTTATTAATAATGTAGTTGAACAATTAAAGCTAGTTTATGAATTATACATTATACAGAATTCAGCTCTTCAGCCAGAGAAAAACAGGATGGGCAATGGTATCCACTGTAGTATGCAGACCCGAGAATGCTGCATCATTATTTTAGTGGAAATTTTTTAACATTGACTGAGTTTTTTATTACTAAGTAGAATGCATATAAATGGGTGAGGTATCATATAAGAGTCTATCATTTAATCTACAGGTTGGTTAATCTAATGTTTTAAGAAAATTTCCAAATTATAAAATTAAGATAAAAAATATTTGCATGTGTTAATTTAATTAAATTTAATAGAAGATTTCACAATATTAGTTAATCATGCAATAAAATATTCATTGCATAAAGATACATATAGTACATAATATTTTTTATCAATAAATATTTCAAAATAATTATTAACAAGCATGTCGATTTTTAAAAAAAATTGTTACATAAAACTACAGCAAGGCAAACAGCATATTCCTTTCAAAAGGAACTAATAATTTTAAAAAATTCTCAAAATATCCTAACATCAATTAACTAGCTGAACCATGCAATATTGCTAACATGCAACATTTCCATAAACATAATCTGAATATTATTGTAATCTGATTAATAACAAAATTTACATGCCTATTCCTATATTATTTAATATTACTTAGTTCAAAATATATTCCTATAATGAATTTGTATAAAAATATAATAAATGGTCATTCCTAAGTCATTTTTTACTCATGTATATAAGAAATGTTCATGTCATTAATCTTAAGAATCTAATATAACCAAAAGTTTGCTTAATATATAACAAAATATGGTAAATTGGATATACTTAATTACTGAAATGGATTATTTAGCTTAAATATTGATTGAGCAAATAATGTATAAGTATAAAAAAGGATAATAATATACTAAAGGGTATTTTCAGTTACATACACAATGTGCATGAAAAGATTGTACCTTGTAGATTCAGCTCCAAAGATACTCCTGCAAATATGTATCCCACAAGTCATTTGATGTGCCCCACATCTTTTGATACTTGCTTTTGACAAGTGCCAAATTCCTTTTGATAGTGTTTGAGTGGATGTCAGGGTCATTACTTAGGGTCACTGAAATTTAACTAGTGGTTCACTGCAGTGTGGTTAGGAAGTTGATGGTATGCAGCCTATCCATTGGTTATTATGTGAGTTCCTGGCAGGAATATGGCACTGTTGTTCATTTTTCATTCAATCATTCTGAGGACTGAATGTCCCTGTCAATATTGCCCACAATGATATTTGTGGTGAATGAACTTAGATTCATCCATTTCAACCTCACGTACAGATTGACCCAGTTGAATTTAATGTTTGCTGACATAAATGCAGAAAATATCCCTGAAATAGTTGAACCAATTTGAGGTTGGCTTCCAATTGGACACCTACCGCATGCATGACAATGTCTTGGGAACAGTCAACATTGGCCCACCAATACATGACATGAGCTCCAATAAATGAGATAATGACAACTGTTAACAAAAAAGAAAGAATCACATCCCACTCTTCAACAAGATTTGCATACTTTGCAGTACAAACCTTGCTATCACTATCAGTCCTACTGGATTTATTAGTAAAATCAATAGGCTGACCACAAAACTCTGCTTCATTTTGTAATAAAATATGTCACAATAGCCATAGTATGGTGAGATCATGATTTTCTGATGCCTGATGAATATCATAAAGTTGGTAAGTATGATTAGTCAAATTAAAACTGTCTATAATTATCACTGGATTTATGATATGGATATGAGCTGTTGGATGTCTTGCCATTAGTATTACATGAACCAAAACTGGTTTCTGGCAGCTGTTTATATTTAAACAATTTACAGTTGTAAACCTAAAAGAATACTAATAATTTTAGTAGGTACTAAAATAATGTAACTGGGTATTATTGAACTTTAAATTTTTTTTTATTAAATTAATTAAGTGAGTGATAATATTAATATTTACATATTAATAATTATTACAAATTATTTCTGAAATATATTTACTTACATATTTCTTAAAGAATAAATCATATTTGTATACAATTAGTTATGTAATTACAAATGAATGGCTAATAATGGCAATGTCATTACAAAACTAATTGTAATAATTAAATTATTAATACTATAATGGAAAAAATCACATTGATCCAATAATTCTTCTTTGATTATTAAAATCAAACTTGTGTCAGTAAAAATTTAATTTTTTAATTTCCTTTTATTACTATAGACATATTATTAGTATTACAGTGTGTCAATATATTATAGTTATACTTATACTTATGGTGTCAGTATACCATTTGGCATTCATATAAAATATAATACAATTCTAAGTACTATATTAATCAATAGAAAACTAATAACAATTTAAATACCATGTATAGTATACATTAGTAGTGTATTAAACTAATAGCCTTTCACAAACAGATTGATTTTCACAAACATATAATTATACATTTAAATTTTCATCATCCATCAGGACAGATGAATCTTTTTCTGAAATAAAAATTTAAATAATAATTAATAATATTAAAATTAAGAAAATATTCCCCAAATATTCATTAATAATATTCATATATATAGGTTTACAATATGTCAAGTTTAATATGACAAGTCTGAAAACAAATTGCCGTAATCTTTCATTATTTAATAAGACAAATATAGAATATAGAAAATATTCCTGTGCAAAAATAGACTTACTGTTGATTCAAAGACGCGCATCAAACTTGCTGTCATTTTACATTAAATTAAATAATGTTTTGCATTTAATATCATCAAATAATACCAACGGCAACGAAAAGTATATCAAAATAAGTAAAAAGCAAAAAAATGGAGGCAACTTTAAATATCCTTGGTAATTATAAAACAAAATAAATAAAAACAAAATGTATGTTACGGAGTATAAAGTTCATTTAATTGATAATAGTGATCATACTAAATAAATTTTGAAATATATAAAAACATGTTTTCAACATTTAACACTATAACCTTAACTTCTATATAGAATGCTGATAAGTACGAATTTTTATATAAATATGTTTTATTAAATTTATATTTTTTTTCAACTTATGCCCAGCAATTATCAGTTTGTTAAACAAAGCAATTTCAATAATATTTCAAATCTTTTGTAAAACTTCTTTCTTTTCGATGTTATATAATAATTTTGACAATTGCTTGTTTTCGTGATCGACAACAGGATAAATGTATACACCAGGAAAGTTTGGGAAGCTTATTTTGGATTTTAACGAAGATCCAAATTATTCTTTAAATAAATCTCGCGGATATTATTGTTCTTATTAGCTTTCTTTTTGGTAAAAACTGCGTTGATTATTAGTATTTTTCTTATGTACCTTTTTTAATCGTGTGTTGCTCAAACTATTTAAACCGATTACTGAACTTCTCTATTTACAATAATAATTTGAGCAACACACGATTAAAAAGGATACATATAAATATAATTATTATATCATCAAAAAATTCATTGCAATAATTTTTTAATTATATTTAATTAAAATTAGTGCAAATATCTCAAAGACCCTCTGTAGACACGCCTATATCAATAAAACAATTATTATTTTAAAATTTGCATACATTTCCTCTTATGTATACGCTTTTTTTAAATAATGTATATTTCTCGAACTAACAGGCCTCTGTGGTCGAGTGGAAAGTTTTTCTTTCAACTCGAAACCATTAATGGTTGCAAAAACTGGACTAGCACAACTACTAACCAGGAACGAGAGTGGACTCGTAATTGTTCCGAAACAACACCCTCGGCATCTGCTAACTGCTCCGAAACAAAAAATCAGTATTGTTTATAACATTGCAATATTTGTCAGATCCGCAAGAATATGGGCTTACTTATACTGCTGAAATTATAACATTATCTATCTCAACATAATTTTGAAAAGGGAGCAATTCATCCATTATATCATATTTGAGGCTAATGATAATCAGGCTCGTTTATATTTAAGAGCTGGTAAATATATAAAATGATATTGTAATATTATTGATGTTTTCTAAATTATATTAAAATAATCTCAAAATATTACTAATTGTAAATAATAAAGTAGTAGAGGTCACCAGTAATCATTTTAAAATTATAACATACCAAAAAATATAAATAGTGCAAAAATTTCTTCAAGAACACTTGAGCATTTTTTAAACATACCAAAATGCCTTAAAAAGTACAATACAATTGTAAACTGCAGAACATTTGAAATTTAATATAGCGGTACGCATCAAAGTAGAGAATAATTTGAATAAGATAATAAAAGTAATAATTGCAGCAACATTTTATTTTATAATTTGTTTTCGAACATAGTTACATTCTTTTCTGAGAAATATTTTTAAAAAGAGTCAACAGAATGTTATACATTATAATATAATAATATGTAAATTACAAAAAACGGACTACAACTAAACCATGTTTTCATCGTATACAGTCTGTATTTACATTTATTAAATATTCCCGTAGATGTTCAATCAACAGACAAAACACCCAGCCAGCATCCACAGGTCTACCAGTAGTCCCCCGTGTCATCACACTCATTGTCGAAGTCCTCAGAATCCCCGGAGAAGCAACCCTCCCCCTCCCCATAGACCGAATCCTCCCCCGAGACACTCTCCCCCCCAGCGGCCGCCGCACCAACGTAGCCATAGCTCCCGTAGTCCCCACCAACATCCGGTCCCCGATACGTCGTCCTCTCGACACGACCACGATAGTCGGCCGGCTGGCCGGGACTTGGCCGACGGTTGCCGCCACCGCTCCAGGGTGATCGGTCCCGGGGATAGGGCGAGGGGGTTGGTGGTGGGGGGTGGCCGCCGGAGGGGGGACGTCTGGGGGTGGCACCGGCACGCGCGATCTGGAGACGACTGCGTTTGGCACTCTCCATCGCTTCCCGCTGGCTGTGGAGGCGTTCTGGGAGGTTGAGAAGGTGGGAATGAAAGTATAATAAATATATATATATTATACTTATAGCATTCGTTTTTGGATCAGGGGTCACCTCTGGCTATAAAATATATTATATTACGTACAGTTAGAAATGCAGAACCAAATTCGGGCCCAAATAGCTATATGAATAGATAGTTATACTATCTATTCATATAGCTATTTGGGCCCGAATTTACAATATACTATATTTTAAATTATAATTAGTCTATTTTTACAGAAATATTTACCCGAAAAATTCATAATATTTTTGTGATTGCTTATTTATGATATAATTTACCAGTTCATCTCGTCCGTTATAAAGGTATTTTTGTCCGCTGTTAAGCAGCAAAATGTAAGTCAATTTCAGGGTAATTTTAAAGAAATAGATTCTAATTTTTTTTAACGAAATTAATTATTTAAACAAAGCAAAAAATATATATTATCCAAGCTGTGATTCTCAAAGAAGTATATTTCAAAATATTATTTTATTATCAACAATTCTAGGCCATTTTCAAGTCAAGGACATTAATAAAATCTAAACATTTTAAGTAATTCTTGAAATACAAGAAGATGTGACCACCCTGCTATATAGAGAAGAGTTTAAGTTTTATAACTTTAAAAAAATGTTATGTAACTTCTCAAATTTTGCAGTAATTATACACTTCTGTTACCAAAATTTAAATTACTTGCTTATGTCACATGTCTTTGACTAAGGAATCATGTATTTGTCTATGAGTTGTAGAATATAGATCTGTTACCTTATAATATTATCATAGATTGTCTTACTTGAAATTTTATTGCCATTATAATATTAAATATTGATATTAAATTATTACCAATTAACCTTTAAAAATTGAACTTTTTAATAAAAAATTTATCCAGAAGGTTTCTCCATTTTTAATGTTTTCTTCAAAAATCCATGATTTCCGGGAGTAGTATAGGAACCTTATTATAAGTATAAAAATAAAGGGAGAGAGAGAGAGGGAGAGAGAGACCCACCAAACTCGGAAGGAGTTCGATGTCGGTGTCGATATATCCAGGTCTTCTCGGCGGCGTTGTATCGTACTGGAGGGTCGGTGCTTTCACACTGGAGACGATCTAGAGCCGAGCTGATACATTGTCTCATCTGGGAGATGGAGTGAGAAGACATATCGTTAAACACAAAGAGAATTACTACCTTTTGCAGAATTTAACAATAAACTCATAATATTAAGCGCTTGTAGTAGGAGTAAAAATAGGAAAGAAAAAAGAATACATCTGTTACAATTTAAGATATGCTGTTGCTAAATAATAGCGTGAGATTTCTCATTGTTCGTACATAATGACGAAAGAAAAATTAACCATAGAAAGATATAATATTACAAACTGGACCATGTGCCAATGTATAAATCCATAATTCTTACATTGATTGATAATATAATTATGCGGCATTCAAATATATATAAGTCGCACTAAGCATAATCTGCAATTGCGCTGCAACACAAGCAACAACCCACTCCCACCTGCTTAGTTTCCACACTCGACACCCAGTAGCCACTGTCCATCGCCAGGGTGACAATGTCGGCCCTGGAACCCCGCCCATTAGGCAGGCGGGCCACAGCATCCCGTATGATCTCCACCAGATTCACCACCGGCGGTCGATCCGCCCGCAACAGAGCGTGTCCCCTGGCCTTCCCCACCACACCACCGCGACCCTTCTTACTAGCGGAGGAGGAGGCGGGGGAGGAGGTGGCGGACTGGTTACTGCTGGTACAGCCGCGCACAGGTCCCACCACGCTCTGATAGTCGCCTAGGCAACGGTAGTTGAAGGAACGATACGGACGGGAGAACCGAGCTGTCTCCTGGATTGGTTGGGCGGGGTGGAGAGAAAGCGAGGGCATTAATGAGGGGTTGAGAGGTTTTCTTATTAATATTACGAAATAAAACAACTATGCGATATCATATGCCTCTGTAGTAGTATGAGGATGGTGGATTCTGTTCCACCCCTTTCGGTGGAGATAGTCTATTTCTATCATAGACATACATTACATAGACATAGTTAATAATATAGACTAGTTAAGCAAGCTGTATTTCAATAAGCATAGCGGTGACATGGATGTCATATAAACATAATGGAAAATAAAGGTCCAATAAATATGGAAACTACTGACTTACAATTAGTTAACCGACCGAATTGATGACAAGTTGCCAGTCGATAATCTCACAAACCACACACACGAAGTAATTGGCGATTAACAATTAGTCAATTGAGTATCTCTAAAATGATCTCTACTCAATCATTACAAGGTTTTATATTCATGTTATAAATATGTAACTATATATTATAGATTGTACGTATATTTTGTTAATTTATTTTAATTATCAAAATAACAAGATGTTAAACATGCCAATGTTGGATTAAAAATGTGTTTCCGAAGAAAGAGGATTTTAACTAATTGAATAGCTTCACAATATTGGCCACATAATTGGCTTGGCTGATCTACGTTTTGACTCCATACATATAGTTGTCACTAGCCAATCGCAGGTTTTCATATTGACAAATACTTAGAGCAAATCAGTGCCTTGCAACTAATTCCCATAAAAAAATGTTTTCTCTGCGTTAATACCGCTCAACTCAGTCAGTAATATCGGTCAACTCAGCTGTCAGAATATGATCTATACATTTTTTTGTGGTTCATTAAAAAATACCAAGATAAAAATTTTAAAAACTAATTTTTTAATTATTTTAGTTTAAAACTGGTTTTATACAGAAAAGTCAAAATCAAAATCGAGGATTTTCAAGGGAACGATAATGTCAATGAACAACAAACTAAGTTGTAGAATATACACCACAATTCTCCCAACTATGAAACTCTTCATTAAATAATGGATCACGATACATTAAATATACATTCCAGATAATCAACATCATGTTATAGACAGTTTTATATGTAAAAAATGATGGAGCATCAAGACTTTAGTTTTATAGAATATTGAGGACTGTTTTCATTTGATTTTACAGGTGTTTTGAGCATTTATCTTCAAAGGCTTTTTTTCAATGGTTTTAGAGTAGTATCATCAAAAGTTAATTTTTTAATTATAGGGTTTTCGAGGGTTTGTACAACTTTGAAAAAACCAAGTAAAACAGCACTACTAAAAAAATCGTCAAAAATTTAATAAAAACCCGTCGAATCAATGATGTTATTTAATAAGTTTTTTTATATGGCTACATAATACAGAAATGTATACTAGACTTACCACAACAAGTACAAGAAATCTACTTTTCTCTATTATGTAAAACGAAAATCACTATAAAAGATAACTGATTCGTAAAGTTAAATATAAAACCGGAATATTTGGGATTGCGAGGCACATTGCCTTGGGCTTTTAGGTGACTGATCATGTATTATTTTGTAAATATATTTAAAGAATAAAAAACAGTTCCTGTGATACTTCCTTAACATAAACTTGCATCAAATAATTTACCTGGCGTCGAAATTCCAATTTTTCCGTGTGTGTACTGGGACGAACCGACCAATCTGTCGGGCTGAAATAGAAGAAAAAACCTTTTAATAGAATAATTGTCCATTCCATTTTTCCTTTTTTCACACGTTTCTTTACTCGTTTTAATTCAAAATTTGGTTTCTAATGATCCTAAATCAAAACATTGTTCGAATCTGTACAGGCTAAATCGACTATACCTGTCGTAATTTTTCGGTTCGTATCACAGAACACAAACTTTACCTATTAATTGAATTCAGCATAGAGCGGACGTGGCAGAAAGTGGCAGAATCTTCATCCTGGGTTGGTGTGTCACCAAAATGTTTTCATTGTTAATTTGAAGGCGGTAATCAAAAATCGATAACTGACAGACGTTAGTTTTTGTAAATTTGTTCCAAATATAATTTGTTTTAACAAAGACAAATATTAAATTAACTCGTTATATCGAGATATACTCAAAGACGATAGAGTGATAAGATATTTAATACTCGTTCATTTAGTAATAATCTTTTTTAACAAATATATAAATCAATGTTGAGTCCAACGCATAAGTCAAGATAACTGCAAAATGATGAAACAAATAATTATGTTTCATATGAAATGGAGAAATATTGAAGTCATCAATGATATTTTAATGTGAATTATACTTTTATGCCACGTTTACTAGTACTATAATAATAAAGATAGTAGGTCGAGTTTATGTATAACCATCTGAAAATGGAAGATTTTCATTTGTAATTTATCTGTATCAATTTTCGTACTGGATTATGATTCGATAAATTACCATGGCAACGGTGAAAGCATTGACCTAATTAGTAATATCCATCGATTTAACGATTAGTGTTTGAGAGTTCATTTAAAACACAACACCTAACATTCCATCACTATAGTCCTATAGTATAGCATCTCTGATTGAACCGTGTACATTATATTGAATCATGTACACAAATCTCCATGGCAACAACAACTGCACTAACCAGAGCGCTGGCGGCACCACCTCCCCCTCCAGAGACTCCTTATTGCCCTCATCAGTGCGGCCGGCCGGCAGACTGTCCTTCACTCGCAGCCAATCAGCGCAAAGCCCGGACAACCCGGCCACCTCCTCCTCATTGGACGAGGAGGCTGCCCCTGGACCTGGACCAATGCGCACCAGCCAGCGCCAGAGGTGGAACCGGGGTCGGAACTCAACGCAGGGGATGAAGGTGCCCGACTCGGAGCAGAGGAAGCGGAGAGCGGGCACCGTGTGGGCCACCCAATCCTCGCTCTGTTCAGGGGGTGGTCAGGGGGAAGGGGGAGAGGGGGGCGTGGGAGAGGGGGGCGGGAGGTTAACGGTGGTACTTCTAACTGAGCTTAAAAAAAACACGACTCATGGATGACTCACGGCCCTAACATTGAGTAAAACAGTTTAAATTTTTGTGTCAAAATATTTTTAATCTTTCAGACGATCAGTTGCTTTTTTCAGTTGTTATGTCTGCCTAATGGTCGATTTTAACCAAGTTACACTGAATTCGATAATCAGAGATAATATATTACCAGCTTTAGTTGTTGAATGTCATACAGATCTATTGGGACAAAATTGGTTACAAGAGATTACATTGAAATGGCATTAAAATTTCAAAATCAATGACAACATTACAGACAAACTAAATCAAATAATTCATGATCACAAGGAAATGTTCAGTGAAAGTTTAGGTATATATTCAGGAAAACCAGTCCACATTGAGAAAGAGCCAAATACAGTACTAATTTTTCCTCAAGGCAAGACATGTACCTTATGCCATGACAAACAATGTAGAGATTGAAAAAATAGGATGTAAAAAGAAGGTATTATAACGGCAAATGAATCAAGTCGGCGGGCTACACCTATTGTCCTTTTCTCAAGGAGGACAATAGTGTCAGAATATATGGGGACTATCGCAGTTAAGTAAATCAAACCGCAAAACTGCATAGTTATCCATTACCACTACTAGAAGAAATAATGGTCAAGATGGCAGGAGGTGACACTTTCTCAAAAGTAGACTTATCCCAAGCTTATCTGCAAGTAGCATTAGATCCAGAATCACAAGAAATAAATACCTGCATGATATAATCCTTACTGGAAAAACTAACAAAAAAAACTGATGGGTATCAGACCTACCAACGTAAAAGAACTTCAATCCTTTCTTTGTTAAAGTAAACTATCACAGATTTGTAAATAATCTATCTAGTGAGTCAGAACCTTTACACACGCTTTTAAGAACAGGTGTAAATTGGCATTTGGGACATGAACAAAATCAAGCATTCCAAACTGTGAAGGATCTTTTGATATCTGCAAGAGTATTGGTGCACTATGATCCACAAAAACCAATAATCACGTCACCTGATGCAAGCCCTTATGGAATTGGAGTTGTTTTATCACATACAAGGCCAGATGGAATTGTGCCAAGGACAATGAACTCTGCAGGAAAGAATTATTCACACATAGAAAAAGAAGGTCTGGCTATGATGTTTGGACTTGCCAAAATAACACCGTTATTTACATGGTAAACGCTTTACAATCCTCACTGACCATAAACCATAATCATTAGAGTTGGTTTATTTGAAAAAGGTAAAGCAACTTCCAAAACAGCAACTAGCAGGTTGACAAGGTGGGCACTTACTCTTGGTGCATATGAAGCCAATGTACAATATAAACCGGGCAATCAACATCAAACTGCAGATACACTAAGCCGTCTACCATTTTCTACAAAGCCATTAGAAAATGCAAATATTCCTCAAGAGACATTGTTTGTGATTGCTATTTTCAAAAATACTCATTTATCATTTGAAAAAATTGCTGTAGAGACAGTCAAAGACAATACCATACAAAATGTCAAGTATATGGTATTAACACAATGGCCAGATAAATGTACAAAAGAAGACTTACAACCATATTTCAGAAAATCTTGAAAAAATAACATTTCAATAAAATGTTCTACTCTGGGGTTACAAGAGTTATAGTACCAAAATCACTACAAGGAAGGGCATTATACATGTTTCATGAACAACACCAAGGTATTGTGAAAATGAAACAAATTGCACGAAGTTTCACGTATTGGCTCATGCATCAATCACAGCTAATGGGTTTGAAAATTTGTGTACTGGAAATGGCATTGATCACACTTTAAGTAGTCCATATCACCCAGCTACCAATGGCCAGGCAGGGAGAGCTGTACAAATATTTAAAAAAGGATCTTAAAAAATCGGAAGGTAATTTAGAGTTGCGAGTGTCACAATTTCTAATGTGACATAGCACACAGCACATGAGACCACAGGTCAAACACCAGCAAAGTTACTATTTGGTCATGAAATTCGAACACGTCTCCATTTGAGCAGACTAGAACCAGAAATGCATGAAAGAGCTATGCAAAATCGAAGACTACAACAATAACGAAAAGCTGGAAAAGACAGAAAACTACTGGAAATAGACAAAGTTATAGTAAAACATGAAGTTGGATCACATAAATGGTTGACTGGAAGAGTATTGGAATCAGTGGGACCATACTCATATCAGTGAATCAGTGGAACCATACTCATATCAGTGAATCAGTGGGACCATATTCATTTGAATCAGTGAATCAGTGGGACCATACTCATATGAATTAGTGAATCAGTGGGACCATAATCATATGAATCAGTGAATCAGTGGGAACATAATCATATGAATCAGTGGGACCTTACTCATATGAATCAGTGAATCATTCGGACCATACTCATATGAATCAGTGAATCAGTGGGACTATAATCATATGAATCAGTGAATCAGTGGGACCTTACTCATATGAATCAGTGAATCATTCGGACCATACTCATATGAATCAGTGAATCAGTGGGA